>CM047748.1:7136426-7443143 GCA_026225825.1 Pistacia integerrima
CATTTAGCAATTCAGAAAGGTTTCGCTCAATCCTATTGAGATTGTAGTTAGTTATAAACGGTTTATAACTTGAAGGAAGGGATTGAAGAGTCAAATTCACTTTGAGGTGGTCTGGCATGACCACCCCATATCCATCTAGTCGACCTAATCCATTGATCATCTTGATTGTATGATCATCTGGAGGTACCCCTTCCCTCAACTTCATGCTAAAGAAGGATGCACATAACTCATACTCAACCACTCTTGGATTTTTGTTGTACAACTCTTGTAGAGCTGTGAGGATATCATAAGCATTCGAAACCTTTTCATGCTTAGTTTAAAGTTCTCTATTCATTGAGGCTAGCATGTAATTTCTAGCCCTCCAACTATCCTCTCTCCACTTTTCAAAAGCATCACGCTTAGCTTATGGAGCATCCGGTCCAATATCAAGTGGAAGAGGTGCTTCTAGGACATAAGCAATCATTTCGAAATCTAGAACGATTCTGAGATTTCTTAGCCAATCCTTAAGGTTGGGTCTGGTTAACATGTTATTATCTAGTATCTTTAGGAGAATATTGTTGGCCATTTTTGATTATATATCACAAAGATGAAACTGCAAAGAAAAATAATTTTATTAGTGTCTTGTAATCTTTTAAACCTTTTACTGCAAATTAGCTCCCACTATTTTATTCGAGTCCTACACTCCCTTAAATAGGATCCGGAATTTTCGTTGGATTAGATTTCTTAGTGGGGAATCAATTTCTTATTAAATTTAATTAACCTCACATAATAGAATTCTTGGTTAATTAAGTCTAATAAGTAGGAAACTATTTTCCTTTTATATCACTATATAAGATTTGATTCATATTCCTTGTCCTAGTTTCGGATACCTCACATAATATAATTCTTGGTACCCTAGGCTAGTTAAATCTGAACCATTGTGCTTTCTTAGGATGACATTTTCATCATGTCCTCACATAATAGAAATCTTGGTCAAGGTGAAAATATCCATCCAAGAACAAGATCAACTTAATTCTATGATATAAAGATCATACCCCTCACATAATAGAAATCTTGGGATATTAAAATTTATATTAAAGAATTTAGTTATCCCACAATGGGAGACTTTGATTTAATAATTTTAATTTGGGGAGATTTAGGTTTAACCTTAGTTAATTAATTTTTAACATGCCATGCTTAACTAACTATTTATACATATCACATATATGCATAAATTAAAGCATGTGGGTTGACCATGGGGCTTTTCGAAAATACATCCTAAAGGTAAACTATTTACCCTAATTCTATATCTTTTCGATTGGATCATCATCCGGATGCTCTTTGGGTTCCCAACTAGCCGATTCAATTACAAATTGGATCTTAGGCACGCAGGCTCGATTAAAAAAAAAAATAAATAAAATTTAATTATTACAAGCCATTTAATAAAAGAATATTACAAACTCTTTTGAATATTTTGAAAACTAAATGGAGCCCATGATCAACCCTCTAATCGAATATTCATCCATCACATAAATAAATATTAAACATTCATACCAAATATAATAAACAATTATTTAAAGGTCTGAATATAAACAATTTAAAATATATATATTCACTGATATATATATTTCATATATTAATAGATATTATATATATGCATGTGGTAACTTAATCATAACTTTGGGGCATACAACAATTACACATTTCAAGGGAATTATTACACAAACACTTTTGTCATATTCCACCCAAAGATATAATAATGAATTTATTATTTAATTATTAACATTATTTCAATACTTTTCACAAAAGTCATGCATAACATAGATAAATGGGTTTTATTACTCCAAGAGTAATCATTCTATGACACAAGTTACTTTAAATAACGTAATATTTTTTATGACATATTTATCTTTTTAAAGACAATCATATCATCTTGCATCATCAATTTTTGAAACTATTCAAAAAACCAAATTATTACATTTCAGAAATATAATAATTTATGCCATGCAATGATGCATTATATGATAATTTAATCAAATTAAATACCATACTTTAAAATTAACATTATCATGTATACATAATATCACAATTCATCACATGAATTAATAATCCACAACTTTATGCTAACATCATTTTCCACCACTAAACACTTGCAACATTTGCATACTCTTCATACAAAATATACTTTAATCAAATTATAGGATAACACATTTAGCATGTCAAAGCATAAACAATTTAATCAAAGTCATGAGAATGAACATGCATGAATATTTCTTTAAATAAATCATCATGCAACATTTCCCAAAACATTATTCATCAATGCATGAATGAGGTGACAAATTCTTATGGCAAAACTAGTCATGGCCGAACATGACAAAGATGAAAACCATAACATACACATGCATGTAATTCTCATTACAACTCATGCAATAACCATCATCCAAGCATGCTTTAAATCACATTCTAACACATCCAATCATATTAGAGCAAGATGAAAAACATATTTTCACTAAGTAAGGAGATGGCCAAATCACATACATGCATCAAACATGCTTAATCCAACTTACAACTCATTCAATACAAAGGCATGCTCATTATCAATATTACCATCATTCAAATCACATGAGAATGATATGAAAAATAAACATTTACCTTTGATCTAAGTGTGGCCGAGACATGCATGCAGAGAGTTGGGATGGAAAACTCATTTTTGAACCAAAACACTAACATGCAAACTCAACCATGTATGATGAACATATGAACACATGGAATAGCATGACTTTTGCTCAAAAACGACATGCATGGAGCTTTTAAGCTCTGATACCATTTGTAAGAACAACATGAAGAGGTGGCGGAAAATGTAGATTGAAAGCATGAAAGGGTTGGATTAATAGGATTCAAAAAAATTTCAAACAAAACTTGAAAAACATTATACCTTCTCCTTTGCTTAAGGTTGATGAAGCCAAGATTCAGAGGGATTAATCCTCCACACTTTAACACCACCTTGAGAGAGTGAGAGAGTGGCCAAACCCTAAGAGAAAGAGATTGATTTTCTTTGAGTGAACTAAAATGAATCCTTAACCTAAAATGCAATCATTTGCATTTATATGTACATGGGCCATTTTGTAATTAGTTGTTTTTCACTTCTATGCCCCAATAAAATCTTATTTTAAGAGGAGCCCAAGTATTTATTATTTTACCCTTTGAATAATCAATATTATTCAAGAGCCCATGTAAACTAAACTAGTTTACATTAACAACCCACAAGTTTACCCTTTTGCCCTTTAACTATTAAAAGGTTATTTTAGTTCATCTCATTTATCTTAACGCTTTAAGATATAATAATTAAATACAATTAATTATTGTTTGACCATTTTAACCCTTAAAATGCCACAAATAATTTTCTATGTAACTATTACCATAAAAATCCTATCATTACCCTCGGAAGGTGCTAGCCCTCTTCGAATAATCATTTTTCTCTCTTATTCTTCTCTAACTTCTCAAAGCTATTGGTGTGACCATGTAAGTCCACCGTGGATTAGCTGTGAGCTGGTTCTGGATGAATTCGAAAACCTGTCTGGAGGCCCAACGACTATGGTAAACATCTAGCAATGTGCCATAGTCCCTAAACCATGATGAAGAAATGCTTCATCAAACCCATTTTAGATCATATGTACCATGCAGGTAAAGTCCCTCCATTGATATATCTTGATCGAGTACGGATTTATGGAACATCAAAAACCTAAATTCGATCTTCTACCGAATCGTCGATCAATATATCCGAAACTCGTCATCACGAACTTGCTTTCGTATGACTAAAATAGACTCTGGCCAGAGATTCCAATTTTCGACATTTATCGACATTCGTCTAGGAACTCGAATCCGGATGGAGTCAGCGGTACTCCTGATCCTATATTTCTAAGTCAATGGATCCTTTCTTGACCATCGTTCGTTTCCATATATGAACAACGCATGACCAAATAGGCTTTATCATACGAAACATGACTAGGCTCGTACTTATACACCGTATGAACCATACGCATTTGTATAAGATCCGATCACAATGTCTCAGGTCAAAGGACTACATCGTGCACTGATATAACCAAACGATAAATCATTGGCTACATGCTTTTCCAAGTGATTTGTCGTTATTTCGGTCACGTTCGAAAAATAGTTCACTAACTGCTAATCCATACTAATGCCCTAGTGACATGACTATCATCATCATCCATACTTATATCAACTCATGATATCTTTCGGAAGCATCCAGTATGCCTACTATGCAATATAATTGCCCACATTATATTGCTTTCGTAGGGAACCCTTTTGATAATTCATTTACCGATTAAATGAATCATCTGGATAATTCATATACATACTTTATTTTAAATGCATGATTGAATAAAGGAAAGCAATTTATATATATGAATTGAAGAACTCTTTCTTCTATTATTTATGATATCTATTGATACAGGACAAAATGCTCTGAAACCGAGAACACGAATGGTTTCTAGGGCATAAACTAATATACACTAACACAATATGCGCGAGAGGCCAAGACAGACTCGGTTCCCCAAGTAATGAATTGTGAGCAAAAGCTGCTGAAACGGCCTAGACTAGAAAGCAAGGTGATACGTTTCACCAAGGAAGAACGCGATCGATCCCCTCGTCACAACCATGTTACGATTGAAATTGTAGTGAGGATTGGCAATGCCCAAGTACTCAAGGTAATGGTCAATATATAACAACAGTGCAATGAACACCATTTTCTTGGGAGCTTTCCGAAAAATGAGGTTCACCGAGCGAGATCTAAGGGCATGTCCATCGCCACTATACGTATTCACCAGGGATAGCTTAGTCCCCAAGGAAACAATTGAGTTGCCCGTAACTCTTGGGGAAAAGCCTCAAATAAGGATAGTAATGGCAAAGTTTTTAGTGGTTGATTGCCCGACCACCTATAACGTCATCTTGGGAAGGCCACTCTTGGATGACCTGAGCACGGTCACCTCAGTGCGCTGTTAGGCAATGAGATTCCCAACTCCAGTCAGAATCGCAACGATCAGAAGTTACCGAAAAGATTTAAGGGAGTGCTATAATTGAGCTATTCATGCAGCACAAAAGTGGGTACCCCCTAAGACTATGATTATTACTGAGTTCGAGCTGAAGTCTGGACCATTAGAGGACACCATAGATCCTTGGATTCATAAGGAAGAGCTTGTCGCAAGGTCAATAGAAGAGCTACAAGAAGTGCTTGTTAATGAGGAAGACCCAATTCGCATTCTAAAAATTGGGATAAGTTTGAGTGACGAATTGGCAAACAATCTAGTAGGGTTCCTGAAGAAAAACCTCGACATGTTTGCTTGGGTACATGCGGACATGGTGGGGATCAGCCTCAAATTAATGTGTCATAGACTGAACGTCGACTTAGAGGCTTCGCCCAATAAGGCAGAAGATGAGGTCTATAGATGTTGAGCGATCTAGAACACTCAAGGATGAAGTTGATAAGCTCTTGAACATTAACTTCATTCGGGAAGTAAAATACCTGGAATAGCTCCCTAATCCTGTCTTAGTGAAGAAGTCAAACGTCAAGTGGCGGACTTACGTCAACTTCACTGATCTAAACAAGGCTTGTCCTAAAGACAGTTTTTCGCTACCTCAGATCGACCAGCTAGTAGATGCGACAGTAGGAAATGCATTACTGAGCTTTAAGGATGCATACTCAGGATACAATCAAATCCCGATGTATTAGCCCGATGAAGAACATACCTTTTCTATTAGTGACTAGGGTATCTATTATTACAAGGTTATGGCATTTGGCTTGAAGAACGCTAGAATGACCTATCAGCGTTTGATGAATCAGATGTTTGCCGAGCAAATTGGCAAAACCATGGAGATGTATATTAACGATATGCTCGTCAAATCAAAGGTCGTCAAAAGCCACATCGAGCACTTGGAGGAAATGTTTAGTATCCTTAGAAAGTATCGAATACAGTTGAACTCTTTGAAGTGTACTTTCAGAGTCAACTTGGGGAAGTTTTTGGGTTTTTTGGTCAATCAGTGAGGTGTCGAGTCCAACCCAGATGAAATTCAAGCTCTTATGAACATGCAAAGCCCGACTAAAATAAACCAGGTTCAAAGTCTAATAGGGCGAGTGACCATATTAAGCAAGTTTGTTTCCCGAGCTACTGACAAATGATTGGCTTTTTTTGAAACCTTGAAGGGTAATAAAGGTTTCAAATGGACAGAGAAGTGCGAGAAAGCATTCTAAGAGTTAAATAGGCACTTGGGGCAACCGCTTTATTATCAAAGCCCGTTCTGGGTGAGCCCGTACTATTGTATCTATCAGTATGTAAGTCTACGATCAGCGCGGCTTTGGTATGTTAGATAGGGGCAATGCAGTGGCCAGTATACTATGTGAGCAAGCGATTGCTTGATGTTGAGACGAGGTACCCAGAGATAGAGAAGCTCACCTATGCACTCATCATAGCTACTAAAAAATTGCGACCCTATTTTTAGGCAAACTTTATACATGTTCTGACAAACTTTCCACTTAAAAAGATAATGCAAAAGCCCAAGGCCTCAGGTAGATTAATTCAATGGACTATGGAGCTTACTTAGCATGACATCAAGTACATCCCAAGAACAGCAATCAAGGGACAAGCTTTGGCTAACTTCATCTCAGAGTTCTCATACCAGTCTAAGAGGAAGGTAAGCTTGCCTGAAGCAAGCACCTCAGAAGAAAACAGTTCAGTAGAGCGCAAGCTTGATAGCCTATGGTAATGGAAATTGTATGTGGATGAGTCCTTGAATGAAAAAAGGGTAGAAGTCGAGCTCTTGCTCAAAGGTCTTGAAGGGGATCCAATCCAAGCTATAGTCAGATTTGGGTTCTCCACCTTGAATAATGAGGCAGAGTATGAGGTCATGGTTGCGGGGATCCGTTTGACCAAAGAAATGAGGGCAGACTTAGTCAAAATTTTCAGTGACTCCCAACTCATCGTCCATCAAATCTCCGGGGAATATTAGGCTAAAGAAGACAAAATGACATCCTATCTCTGGAAGGTAAAATTCGAGCTTTAGCAGTTCAAAACCTACTCAATTATGCAGATACCAAGGGAAAAGAATTCAATGGCCGATGCTTTAGCTTGCCTGGCTACAGCGATAAGCAAAGAAACAACTGATTCCATCCTTGTCAAATTCCTCCCAAGTCTTAGCATCCTCGCATAACAAGAAGCGGTTTTGGTAAGAGGGTAAAGGTATAGCTGGATGGACTCAATAAAAGCGTACTTAAGAGATAGAATAGTGCCCAAGGGAAGAAATGAAGCCAAAACTCTTTGAGCAAAATCAACTCGGTATACACTTATCAACGATAAGTGATGAGAATGCAAAATGACATATTTACCCCCCTTAGTGTCTAATATTTTATACTTATTTGTTGCCTAAATGTACTCATTATTATTCTATTTTGATTTAGGAGGCAAATGGAGGCGTTAAATGCGAAACAAAACTAATTAGGTGAATTCGGACAGTTTCGACATCACTTTGTAATCTGGGCATAACTCTCTCACCTGAGCTCCGATTGAGATGATTCAAAATGATGTGGAACCCTAGGAAAGAGATCTACAACTTTAATGTTTTGAATTTGGAGAGATACTTACTGAATAAAGGTTGTAATTGGGCTGGAAATTGACACACCTGCACTGCTGACGTTCTGGAACATTCTGCCCTATCATGCAAGTCAATTAGGCAGTTTATTATTGGAAGATTTGAAGACCTATTGCACGCAAGTTATAGCTGAACACACCACTTTCCTATTTTATTTTAGGACTTTATTTTATTTTCAATTAATCAGAATCAAATTAGGATAAATGTTATTTTAGGATATTAGAATATTTTGAGGAGATTTAGTAGAATTCAAATACTTGAATTGGATATCTTTAAGAGGAGAAAGAGATCAGATTGGGAGATTACACACACGCCTCTCTTTTCTCTCTTCTAGAATTTTCTCTTTTGAGTTTTGATTATGGCCATGAGCGGCTAAACTTTTAGAACTTGGTCGAAGGAAACGGAGGCCTCGGAATCAATAAAACTGTGAGATCTAATCTAATTTTTTAGTGTTCAATTTATGTTTTGAGTATTGGATGTTCTTCTATGCATATTGTCATGATTGTTGCATTTAATTACTAGGAGGCCCACTAGTTTATTATTTGTTGCAATCTACTGCTAAGTTAGATATCAAATCCGTAATTGTTTGATTCCTTTAACTTGTGAAGTAATTAAGGTTTAAGAGTTTGCTACGTCAAGAATTATTAAATCTTAAGAAGGACATTCAACTAAATTAAATACAACCGCTTGTTTTTGTGCACCGATCTCTCTAGTTCTTAAGGCTACCACTAGATTAAACCTTTAGCGCTTGTCTAGGGTTGTTTAGTAGTAAGATTAATTGGATCGCTTGTTTCCTAATTAACTACAACTAAGGAGAGATAGGAAAATAGTTCCAATGGTGAATACTCAAAATACAAATTGATATATACTTGCATCAATGATCAGTTGTAAGATTCCGATGGTGGATGTTGACTTAGACCAAGGTTTGTTATTTTGATTGATTTTGATAATTTAATTTGAATTGCTTTTCCTGAAATTGTTTCTGTTTTTACTCAACCCCCCTCCCCTCCTCCCCTCCCCCCAGCCTTGTTCACGTAACATTAAACTCGGCTAGACACTCTCCGTGGGAACGATCCTTACTCACACTACTACATGTGTTTTTAGGTTTTAATCTTGGTTGCCTACGACAACACACCAATAAGTTGTATAAGTGAGGCTATAACTCCCCGCTTTTGCGGTGTGTGGATCATGAGGATGCGGAGTACATCTAAAAAAAATAATCCATGAGGGTATTTGTGGAAATCACATCGGGGGCCGATCTTTGGCATACAAGGTACTCTGCCAAGGATACTATTGGCCAACGGTCTTCAATAATGCAGCCGACTTTGTTCGAAAGTGTGATAAGTGTTAAAGATTCATAGATATTACGTGAGCTCTACCCTAGGAGCTAATGACTCTGACAAGCCCATGGCCATTTGCAATTTGGGCAATTGATCTGATAGGTCCTTTACCTCAAGTGAAAGGAGGTGTCAAGTTCACAGTAGTCGCTAGCGACTACTTCACAAAGTGGGCAAAAGTCGAGCTTTTGGCAACCATCACTTCAAACAAGTTAAAGGATTTTGTCTACAAAAACATCATTTGTAGGTTCAAAATCCCCCACACCATCATCACTTATAATGGGAAGTAGTTCGATTGCAAAGACTTCCGATCGTTTTGTGAAAGGCTCGGTATAAGGAAGAGCTTCTTTATCGTCCATTTGCCTCACGCTAATGGTCAAGTGAAAGCCATCAATAAGGTGATCAAGCATACCCTTAAGAAAAAGATTGACTCTCTTAAAGGAAGATGGACAGACGAGTTGCCTAAGGCTTTGTGGTCGTATAGAATGACGACCAGAAGCTCTATAGGAGAGAGCCCATTCTCACTTTCCTAAGGATACGAGGCAATGGTCCTGATTGAAACTGGGGTCAATTCGCTTTGACGAGAGGTTTTTGATAAAGAAACAAACGAAGACCTTCTTCGTTTGATGTTAGATTTGATCGAATAATATCAAGCTAAGTCTCTATTGAAAGTTGCCTCATACCAACAACGAGTGAAGAGATACTTCAACTCAAAAGTCAAGAACCAAGACTTTAGGGTGGGTGACCTAGTTTTCAAAAAGGTCATCCCTAGTGCACAAAATCCGAACTTGGGGGCACTTGGGCCTAAATAAGAATGTCCTTTCAGGATTTTTGAAAAGCTCACACCAGGAATCTTGCACTTGGAACATCTCAATGATGAAGTTATATTACGAGCATGGAATGCCGAGCATCTGTGAAGATACTACCAATAAGCAACTCAGGTTCAATTTATTTCACTTTCTTTTTTCAATATCAAGTGTAAGGTCTCCTATGGCCACATTTCATTATCAATAAAGAGGTATTGTTTAGAACTTCATTTTTGTTTATTATTATTTATCTGTTAATTCAACATCGCGACCTAAGAGATGACATCTAAAAACTCGGAGTCTAGAGTTTGAAAAAAGGCAACTCAGCTTTATGAGCCACGTCATAATTCAACTCATCAAAGGAGACATTCCCCGATATTACAAAGTTAAAACTCAAAAACACTCGAGTGAAACATGTCGAAAGAAAATCGATCACAATTCGACAACCAAAATGTGAGACAGGCAACCAGCCCTAACTCGGCATTGTTGTAAGAAGGATTTTCTTGTTTGTTCGAAAAGTTCCTAAAGAGGCGAGCTACACATAACTTGGAGCAAATTCGAATTATTATACTAAGTTCAGTTAGAAAAGTTAAAATTACTTCTCAAAAACAAAATTATTGCTCAAAAAAAATGGGAAAAGTTAAATCTTGTTAATTGATCAATGTTTAGTTACAAAAAACTAAACTAAAAATAAGAAAGAAAAAGAGCAAGTTTATGTTGCAGGAGCTGGAGCATCTTCAAGAGAAGGAGATTGAGGAGCATCTTTAGCAGCAGGAGCTTGAGGAGAGTCTCTTGATGGCTTGCCCGGGGGAAGGTTGCTGGCAATAGTCGAAGGCATGGTTGGCAGAGTCTAGTCTTCAAACTCTTCTTTGACCTCAACCTCTTCTTCTTCATCACTTCCTTCCTTGTCCTCACTCTCATCAGACTCAAAGCTATCTAAGTAAACAAACTCCAAGCCCTCTGCTTCAGCCTTCATCCTTTCAATCTCTTTCAGATAGACGACGGGGAGATAAGAGAAGTCAAGTGAGGGGTGAGCCTCCCATAGGCGCTGGACTAGGTAGACTGACGTATCCCATGCGTGGTCTCTCACCTCTACTTTTAGTCCTTAACTTCTCTTTTGAGGTTAACAACCTCTACATCGGCCTCTTTGCGGTTCTCCATCTCATTTAAGAGCTAACTTGAGGCATTGAGTACTTGGCTGTAAAACCCCCCCTCCAGTCAGGTATCCTCTGAATATCCCTCAATGAGAATCCCGGGATACAGGTTTAGAGAACGAGTTGTATTTAGAAAAAACAACCTGTGGAAGGATAATAATAATAATATCCGAATCATGCATATAAAATATCAAGCAAGATCCAAACTTATAATTTCAAAACTTTAGGAATTTATCCGTAAAATACACAATCGAAACATATTTATAGGGTGGAATATTCCAAAAGGTGTTTCACAAATATTTATCATTTACATTATTTACATCAAGATAAAAACATCAAAACTTTAGGAATTTATCCGTAAAATACACAATCGAAACATATTTATAGGGTGGAATATTCCAAAAGGTGTTTGACAAATATTTATCATTTACATTATTTACATCAAGATGACAATAAATCATCTCCCCTCACGTGTAGCCCCGCTATCTTTAGCATTCTTCGCTTCTAGTCTACCTGTAAAGCAATTAACAATAAAAGGGTGAGCGCTAATCGCTCAGGAAGAAATGATCCATTTCATTCTAGATGTGCTATTTGACCTTTATTTAAACATATTTGTTAATACATCACTTATCTTTTACGTCTAGGGATACTTCCCTCCTTTTTTTTTTTTCCCTTTTTTTTCCTTTCTATTTCATATGTCTTTTATCATTTTATCCCTAGATGCATACACGTACAAATAAGTATGTAAACATAGTACACGCATATTACATGTCATGATATAACATCTAAATATCATCTAACATGAATATAAATCATCTCATGATATAAATAACATCATAACTCGTGTAGTGCAACTAAATGCATATGAAGCATTTAACGTGTAGCCGATCGGACTTTTCTTAGCGTCTTAAGCACTTCATATCATCTAGCCTCAAATTCATCTAGAGCTCATATCATCGAGAGACGTGCTTACTCGTTATTTAACATCTAAAGCATACATTCATCTTTCCTCAACCGGTATACGAGGATATGCTTACACGTTTCCCATCATGTCTATATGCATCTCTAACATCTTATGGCATGTAAATACATATTTTGGTGAGCTTAATGCTTTTAATTCATCTATGGATTATCAATTCATTTACATTACCTCTTGCTCACATACATCATCTTAAAAAAAATGTATTACATTGCATCTTCATGCCATTTCATAACATTAATCATGCATTGACGTCATGACCATGTATATCTTTCAAAGATCATCTAACTAATGGGTAAACCTTAGTACATGGCATAATTACAATAATACATTAATAATCAATTCATAATCATAAGAATTGATCATGTTAAATCTTAAACTTTAATAACCAGTTTCTACTTCAGGCCATTTTCCATCCATTTCTAAAATGAATTGGCTCTTAGCATAAACATAAAAGTTATAGGTCTGTGTCTTATCTTTCTAATGCTTCTAGAATCATCTCATTTAGATTTTTATAACTCAAGTTATGGTCGAAATACGGAAGAAGGTTTAACATAACCCCTAAGCTTACAAAATCCGAATTTTCATATTAACTATGCCACATCAATTCCTATTGACAATTAACCAATAGGTCAACTTATGGATCAGATAAATCTCCCTTTAATAGTCTTTAACATCTTAAAGGAAGTGTAAAATCTCATTCCCATAATCATCCATTATTGTTATAACATTGTAAGCTAATGCAAACAACACCTTAGCACTTCTAATAGCAACCATTCAACACCATAGGGCCTCCCATACTACAAGTTTTGCCACAATCAGCATCCACACTTCATTTTCTTCAATCAAACATAACAACAAATAACTTCATGTACAATGAATTCAAGGCAATAAGTAGAATAAATGAGTTCAACTACACTTGCCATCAACTAATTCTATGCCTTAAAGCCTTAATTTAAGGTTTCATAAAAATCTACAAACCCCAGCATAAACCCTAAAGTCATGGGAGGTTCTTCCTTACCTTTTTAAAGAATTCCTCCAACAAATCCTTTGCCTTTGACTTCTTTTACACCTTAATCCTACATATATAACATTATACCTCAACATCTACTTCAAATCTTCAAATCACATCAAAACTAAAGTTTTTAATCCTTACCTTAAACCCTTCAAATTGAAGATCCAGGGCTCCTGTCTTGTTCTCCTTGAAAAATTAAGCAAAACTCCTTTAAAACTTAGAGAAAGAAAGCTTGTTTCATGGAAGATTTGAGAGAAAATGGAAGAAATGTTGAAGAAAGGCTCTCTCCCTTGGCTTGAACGAATTTCATCTCATTTATAGGAAACTATTTCATTTATTTTCCAAAATTATGCAATTGGCCCAATTATTTTAATTGTATAACTCATAAGTCCTTAATTCTTCATATAAGGGCATTTTGGTCATTTCACACTAGACATTATTATTACTTAATTAATGCCATTAAATGCAATGAAGCCTACTCATCCGTGACTTTTTCAATGCTTATCCATAGGTGAAATGACCATTTCGCCCCTAATGCCGTTTTATGGATAATTGATTCATACCGTTTCAAATGAATCGCCTATTTTGCCCTTAGTTATGTTTTATGCTTTTTAACATAAAATTAACATCTAAGGACTATTTTGAGTTAGGAACATACCTTTGACATCTTGGGTATTACATTGGCCTCCCAGTCCGACGCAGCTTTCTGAGCCACGGAAAGCTCGGAAGCTTATTGTTGGCACCTGGCTGCTGTGTCAAGTCTTTCTCAACTTTTTGTCGGGCAACCTCGCTCACTGAAAGTTTATCTAGAAACTTTCTCTCTTTGACCTCGAGAGCCTTAGCCTGCCCTTCCTTCAGGCACTCAAGCTCAGCTCGCAATGACTCATTTTCCTACTCTACCAACTTGGCCCTTGCCAAGGCATCTTCCTTGATCTTCTCTGCTTCTTGCCAACCCAGGTGATTGCCCGCTAGGGTTGGATAGCTCTCATAAAAAATGAGCTTGGTCACCGTGTAATAATCCGAGGATTGTATTGTTTTATTTAGGCTTTTAGGCCAGATTTTAGATACTTCTTAGTTCTTTTATGCCTGAATTGTTACTTAATTCTTTACATTTCGTGTTTCAGGCTAAAATGGAAATTTTGAGCAAATAATGAGTGAATTGGAGTTTCTGGACTCAGAAGTAAGCGGATCTCAGAATTTGGGAGAGTTCTAAAGCAGAATGAAGCACTATGAAGCTTGTTCCCATGGGAGAGCACCGAAGATCGAAGATTCAAGCAAAGAAGCAAGCAGAGGACATTTCTATAATTTTAGAATTCTTCATGGAGGTTTGTCGCGGCGAAGTTTGTTCTTTGTCCTGTAACAACTACTGAAAACTAGTGCAATACATGCATAATAACAAAATAAAATTGGGCCCCAAAATTTCTTTTCATTAGAAATCATATGTCTTTTTATACACAAAGATTCTTGTTTACAAAAAATGCATTTTAAAAAGACAAGGACGGGAAGCAGTGTAGCTATCTCTCTTCGCTTGCCGCGCCCTCATTGCATCACCTAGAACTGCATCCACAAAGGAAAATAACGGGGTGAGCACAAAATAATGCTCGATAAGTAAAATTCTCTCTCTGTCTGTCCCCCGTATAAATAACTCTTAATTCTTTCCTTATGCTATTTCGATTACATTACTTGTTCCTAATAACATCATGGCCTCATCTTACGGAGATACGGCCGGATAAGGCGTTCACCACAGCACCATCTCACTCTCTATGGCTATCGGGTGGAATTCACACAGTACCAACCCGTTCTTAGTGACTACCGAGTGAGGATCACAAAGCACCAACTCGGTTCTTTCTAACTATCGGGTGGAGATCACCTAGCACCTTTCCGTTACTCATGAATTTTGGGTAACGATCACCAAGCATTTACCCATCTCTAGTCACTATTGGGTGATGGTCACAAAGCATCAACCCACTTCTACCAAATGTTAGATGATGATCACAAAGCATCAACCTACATATCTCTTAACTAACCGGGTAGTGGTCACAAAGCATCTACCCATCTACGGTACTATCGGGTGCGATCACAAAGCATCGACCCATCTCTCTAAGGAGCTATTCGGATGATGATCACAAAGCATCAATCCGATTCCCATATGATCGGGTGATGACCACAAAGCATCATCCCAACTATACTACTCTTCTAATTCATTCTATTGTAGCATTTTTTCAATGCTCTCTTCCCTTAGAGTAATTTTACCCACTAAGCTCTCTACTCATAGGGTAATTGCATAAGCCATTTCCTTACACTTTCTTAGGTCATTTTTTTCATGCACAATTAGTGCCTATGGATGGTTCATCACTACCAATGCACTTATGAAATGCCAACATGCAATGTTGCAAGAATTAAGGTTCATTACTTACACTCAAACCTCTATTAGGCATTTCATCAAACAACTCATGTGCACTATAAAACTCTATCATAGCCATGATTCTAAAACTTTTCCTAACCATCCAAAATGGGGAAAAACCCCTTCACAAAGCCATAATAACCTGTCAAACAAAACACTTCCAAAAAGGGTTCCATAACACCCCTTCAAATCCATCTCAACTACCTTGCCAATCCAACATCTCATTTCTCATATTTGCAAGGAATAAACAATCACAAAGCATAGAAATCTCTATTTAATCCTTCATACATGCCATACTACATGTACATCACATACATACATCAAGTCTAACAAAACCCTAATCAAGAAATTTCATAAATCTCAACTTGGGTTGGGTTTTACTTACTTGTTATGGAGAGACTTCACAAATTCTTCCTTTCACTTGTTTAGCTTGACTTTTCCTCTAATCTTAACCAAAAGAAGGAAAACCCTCAAATTTCAATATGGGTTAAAACTTCCAAACCACACAACTTAAGTAGAAATCCTTACCTTAGGAAGCCTTAGGTTACTTTTCCACCCCAAATCACTTCAAAACCCCTTGGAATACCTTGATCAAAAGAAGAAGAAGTTGAGAGGAGTAAGGATGGGAAGTTGCGTTTGAGAAGAAGAAATGAGGGGTTTCTTTGATTCTAATTCCTTTTAATGACATATAAACACACTCATCCCCATTTTGCCCTTATTCTTCTTTGGGAATTCCATCCATATCCTTTGATTCATTACAAACTCACCCCCAAATCAACACATTCTCCATGAAAAATCCTTACAATTAACTCCCCACTTTTCCTGCTAATTAGGGGTAGAAAGGTCAAATTGCCCTTAGGGAAGAAAATATCTAAAACTCAATCAACATTTTATTCGGGTTAGTCTTGTGGCGAAGTGTCCAATGACTTCCCGTGGCTTCAACCTCTCTTCGCCACGGCGAAGATTCTTATTCGCCCGTGCACGGTGACGAATTTCTTGTTTTCAACCAATTTCAGGGCAAACTTTCAACACAACACTAAATCAAACAATAACACCAAAACCAACTCAAAATAAGAGCGAAAGAGGAAACAGTAACAACGTACCTCAAGCGGGGCGTTACAATTCTTCCCCCTTAAAAGAATTTCGTCCCCGAAATTCATGCAAATAACTCTGGAGAACGAGTCTTCATGTCCCGCTCTACTTCCCAAGTGGCTTCTTCCACTTTGTGATTCCTCCAAAGGACCTTAACTAGCGGAACACTCTTGTTCAGAAGTTCTTTAACCCTTCGATCTAAGATCTGAGCTGGACGTTCTTCATATACTAGATTCTCTGTTACTTCAACGTCTTCTACGCTCAGGATGTGGAGGGGATCACTTACATATTTCCGTAGCATCGAGACATGGAAGACATCATGCACCCTGTCCATGCTAGGTGGTAGTGCCAATCTGTAGGCCACCTTTCCCACTCGTTGCAAGACCTCAAAAGGACCTACATACCTCGGTGCTAGTTTCCTTTGTTTCCAAAGCGCATTACTCGCTTGTAAGGGGAAACTTTCAGAAACACTTTATCGCCCACTTGGAATTCTACCTCTTTCCTTTTCAAGTCGGCATAGCTCTTCTGTCTATCTTGGGCTTGTTTCATTCTATTTCTGACTAACTTCACATCTTCTACTAGCTTCTGAGTCATCTCTGGCCCAAGAGCGTTACTCAACTCATCTCTTTCTCCTACTTCATCCCAATGAAGCGGAGACCTACACCGTCTACCATACAAAGCCTCGTAAGGTGCCATTCTAATTGTAGAGTGATAAGCTGTTGTTGTAGGCAAATTCCACTAAGGGTAACATCTCATGCCGGATACTCTATAATCCATGCAACGAGGCTCTCAACATATCCTCAGCACCCTGATTTGTTCTCTCGGTCGACCATCATGCAGGGATGATAGGCGATCTTGAATGCTAAGCGGGTACCCAAACTCCTCTGTAAACTTGTCCAGGAATGAAACAAATCTGGAATCTCTATCGATACTATAGTCTTGGGCACACCATGCAATCGACTATCTCCTTGAGGTAAATGGGCCAAGGCTGATCGTAGTGGTACTTTCCTTTCTTGGGAGGAAATGGGTTGATTTGGTTAACCTATCCACAATCACCCATATAGCATTATACCCTCTACGTACTGCAGGGGAGACCCGTGATAAAATCCATCGAAATGCTCTCCCATTTCCACTGGGATACTCAATGGGTGAAGCAACCACTGCGGCCGTTGGTGTTACGCTTTCACCCGGCCCAGCGAGGGTTAGGCATTTAGCTACAAACTCTACAATGTCCTTCTTCATACCTGACCACCAATAGCCTTTCTTGATATCCTAATACATCTTGGTTGCTCCCGGATGAGTGGTGTACGGTGTGTCATGAGCCTCTAGAAGAATTTTCTGCTTCAACTCCTCATTTGGAGGAATGCACAACCGATTCCTAAAATAGAGGACACCATCTCTCACAAAGAACTCTGATGTCTTGCCCTCACGCACTTGTTTGTTGTTTTTTTCGACACCACTCATCTGTCATTTGCTTTTCTCTAATTTCCTCTAGTAAAGAGGACTGTACCTCTAGGCTGGCAATTCGTCCCGGAACCACTTCAATCTGCTCCTTAGACAATTCTTCTATTAACTCTTTCTGCTGTAAGCGGAAAACATGGGCTTTTCTACTCAAAGCATCGGCTACTACATTGGCTTTCCCCGGTTGATATTTGATCTCACAATCATAATCCTTGACCAGCTCTAACCACCTTCTCTGCCTCATATTCAACTCCTTTTGAGTGAAGAAGTACTTTAGACTCTTATGATCGGTGTAGATATTACTCTTCACACCATAAAGGTAGTGCCTCCAAATCTTTAAGGCAAAGACCCACATTTGCTAATTCTAAGTCATGCGTAGGGTATACGGTCTCGTACTCTTTCAATTGACGAAGCATAAGCTATAACCCTATCTAAGCATCAACACGGCACCAAGCCTGCACAAAGGCGTACGTAAAAATGTCATAATCTACACCCTCTGTGGTAACACTAGTACGGGAGTGATGTTAACCTCTTCTTCAACTCTTGAAAGCTTTCTTCACATGTTGTTGACCAGACAAAAGGAGTTTTCTGTTTGGTAAGAGTGTCAAGCAGTTTAGCCAAGCTGGGCGAATCTTGCTACAAATCGCCGGTAGTAACTCGCTAAGCCTAAGAAACTCGATTTCTTTCAACCGTTCTGCTTCGCCATTCGGGAGGATTACTGCACTTTACTCGGATCTACCGAAATCCCTTCCTTCGATATGGTATGACCCAATAATATCACTTGGTTAAGCCAAAACTCACACTTGGAAAATTTAGCACACAACTTCTTTTCTCTTAGCCGTTGCAATACTAATCTCAAGTGTCTCTCATGCTTTTCTCTTGACTTGAGTAAATCGAATGTCATCGATGAAGACAACAATGGGCGATCCAAATACTCATGGAATACCCTGTTCATCAAGTCCATAAAAAGCTACTTTGGGGCATTAGTTAAGCCAAAGGCATCACTACAAATTCATAATGCCCATATCTTGTACGAAAGGCAGTCTTAGCCACATCTTGCTCAACCACTCTTACTTGATGATACCCGGACCTCAAATCAATTTTGGAGAACACTGCCGCTCCTTTCAACTGATCAAAAAGGTCATCTATCCGGGGTAGTGGGTACTTATTCTTCTTTGTAACTTTATTCAACTCCTATAATCAATACACATCCTTAGTGATCCATCCTTCTTTTTCACAAACAGGATTGGAGCTCCCCAAGGGGAATGACTTGGTCGGATAAAGCCTTTATCTAAAAGCTCTTGGAGTTGCTTCTTTAATTCTTGGAGCTCAAGTTGGGGCCATTCGATAAGGGGCTTTAGATATTAGTCTTGTCCCAGGTGCTAGTTCGATACTAAACTCTACCTCCCTCTGCAGGAGGCAAACCCTGGTAACTCTTCCGGGAAATACATCTAGGAAGTCTCGAACTACTGGCACCCTCCGAATCTCTAACTGGGGAACATCACCACTTTGCACTACATGGGCAATATAACCCGAACACCCCTTTCTCAACATCTTCCTAGCTTTCACATTGCTAATCAACATGCTCAACTGATGGCCTTCTCCAAAACTAAACTTATCTCCACTATCAAGGTTAAACCTTGCCTTCTTTTTCCGACAGTCAATCTCTACTCCATATCTCCCTAGGAAGTCCATGCCCAGAATCACATCAAAATCGGGCATATCGAAAACTATTAAGTCAACGATTAACTCTCTACCCTGGATCACTAAGGACTCTCTTAACAAAATCTCTTGAGTCACAACACTAACCCCATCGGGTAGTTCTATCTTAATGGGTTGAGTCGCTCTAGTAGGTTTCAAACCTAATCTTTCAAGCATCCCATAAGATATGAACGAATGAGTAGCACCTGAATCAATTAAAGCATATAAAGGGACTGCATGAAATAATAAGCCGACCCTGCTTCGGTGATGGCTGGCCTCTGCTTCCCCTTGTGCCACAGTAAAAACTCTGGCATTCGCAGTACCTCCTGAACCCTGAGTAGTTGGTGGAAGAGGAGCTTTACAATCCCTCATCATGTGCCTTGGCTGCCGGCACCTATAACACACTCTCTGATCCCTCAGACATTCTCCCGGGTGATTCTTCCCGCATTTAGGGCAAGGAGGAAACCCTTCCGTCCGAGGTCGCTTATTCTTCCACTCTTTTCTATTACGCCTATCTTGAAACTTCTTCTTGATTCTTCATGTCTTTACCCTTTACATCCTCATGTTTCTCTCTATGAGGAGCGGAGGGTAGCTCCTTGCCCGGTCCTCCTGGCGAGGATCCCTACGGGAAGATTTTATTCTAAAAAATCTCCGCCTTCATCGCCCGCCTCAAAGCCTCACTATAATTCCGAGGAGGGTTGGAGCTTGTCATTATATCCCGGGCTATCTCCGGCTTCAATCCATGTATAAACTTATCCCTTCTCAAGGCCGGAGTACTAACTATTCCCAGTGCAAACCTTGCAAGAGCGTTGAACTTCACTGAGTACTCTTTCACAGCGCTAGTCCCTTCTTTGTAAAGCGATAAATTCTTGGACCTTCTCATGAACTTGGTCCTCTGTTCTATACTCAGCCTCAAACTCTTGCCTAAACTCTTCCCACGTCATTACTGTCGCGTCATGAGTTTCTTCCATTAACTCCCACCAAATCCGGGCATCACCCCGAAACAAGAAACTTCGCATACCGGATCTTCTCCCGGTCGACATGGGAAATAAACGTGGCTCGTTCTCTTGACCCAAGCCACTTCTGCTATTACTAGATCTGTAGTACCCTTAAACTCGAGGGTTGATGCGGCTAGAGACCGTAAATCGGTTCAACTCACTTACTGCTGTTTGGGGAGGTACCGTTTGTCCTCTTTCAACATGTGTAGCTGGCGGTACTGAGCAGGTGGTACAACTCTCCCCGAGTTTACGCCATAACTTCTTTGTATAATTCCCCGGATTCTAGCTTCATCCAAGGGAGGGCGTAGACTCTGGTGGGTTAGAAGGTTCTCCTTCATTCACCACACCTTTACCGCGATTCCGATAACTACGCCTCATCTACAAAATGATCACACTAATAAACTCAAGGAACAATTGCTATAAGGAAAGAATTACTCACCACGGTCGGTTAGAGGGCGTCGTGGCGATGAGAATAGTACAACTTTGTTCAATCCCAAAATCTTTGCTCTGATACCAAAAATGTAACAACTACTGAAAACTAGTGCAATGCATGCATAATAACAAAATAAAATTGGGCCCCAAAATTTCTTTTCATTAGAAATCATATGTCTTTTTTATACACAAAGATTCTTGTTTACAAAAAATGCATTTTTAAAAGACAAGGCAGGGGAAGCAGTGTAGCTATCTCTTCGCTTGCCGACGCCCCTCATTGCATCACCTAGAACTGCATCCACAAAGGAAAATAACGGGATGAGCACAAAATAATGCTCGTAAGTAAAACTCTCTCTCTGTCTCTCCCCGTATAAAAAAACTCTTAATTCTTTCCTTATGCTATTTGATTACTTTATGTTCCTAATAACATCATGGCCTCATCTTCTCCAGGATGCAGTTAGGATGGCATTCACACAACACCATCTCACTCTCTATAGCTATCGGGTGGAATTCACAGTACCAACCCGTTCTTAGTGACTACCAGTGAGGATCACAAAGCCCCAACTCGGTTCTTTCTAACTATCGGGTGGAGATCACCTAGCACCTACCCGTTCCTCATGAATTTTGGGTAACGATCACCAAGCATTTACCCGTCTCTAGTCACTATTGGGTGATGGTCACAAAGCATCAACCCACTTCTACCAAATGTTAGATGATGATCACAAAGCATCAACCTACATATCTCTTAACTAACCGGGTAGTGGTCACAAAGCATCTACCCATCTACGACTATCGGGTGACGATCACAAAGCATCGACCCGTCTCTCTAAGGGCTATTCGGATGATGATCACACAGCATCAATCCGATTCCCATAACGGTCGGGTGATGACCACAAAGCATCATCCCAACTATACTACTCTTCTAATTCATTCTATTGTAGCATTTTTTCAATGCTCTCTACCCTTAGAGTAATTTTACCCACTAAGCTCTCTACTTATAGGGTAATTGCATAAGCCATTTCCTTACACTTTCTTAGGTCATTTTTTTCATGCACAATTTGTGCCTATGGATGGTTCATCACTACCAATGCACTTATGAAATGCCAACATGCAATGTTGCAAGAATTAAGGTTCATTACTCACACTCAAACCTCTATTAGGCATTTCATCAAACAACTCATGTGCACTATAAAACTCTATCATAGCCATGATTCTAAAACTTTTCCTAACCATCCAAAATGGGGAAAAACCCCTTCACAAAGCCATAATAACCTGTCAAACAAAACACTTCCAAAAAGGGTTCCATAACACCCCTTCAAATCCATCTCAACTACCTTGCCAATCCAACATCTCATTTCTCATATTTGCAAGGAATAAACAATCACAAAGCATAGAAATCTCTATTTAATCCTTCATACATGCCATACTACATGTACATCACATACATACATCAAGTCTAACAAAACCCTAATCAAGAAATTTCATAAATCTCAACTTGGGTTGGGTTTTACTTACTTGTTATGGAGAGACTTCACAAATTCTTCCTTTCACTTGTTTAGCTTGACTTTTCCTCTAATCTTAACCAAAAGAAGGAAAACCCTCAAATTTCAATATGGGTTAAAACTTCCAAACCACACAACTTAAGTAGAAATCTTTACCTTAGGAAGCCTTATGTTACTTTTCCACCCCAAATCACTTCAAAACCCCTTGGAATACCTTGATCAAAAGAGAAGAGAAGTTGAGAGGAGTAAGGATGGGAAGTTGCGTTTGAGAAGAAGAAATGAGGGGTTTCTTTGATTCTAATTCCTTTTAATGAAATATAAACACACTCATCCCCATTTTGCCCTTATTCTTCTTTGGGAATTCCATCCATATCCTTTGATTCATTACAAACTCACCCCCAAATCAACACATTCTCCATGAAAAATCCTTACAATTAACTCCCCACTTTTCCTGCTAATTAGGGGTAGAAAGGTCAAATTGCCCTTAGGGAAGAAAATATCTAAAACTCAATCAACATTTTATTCGGGTGTCGCGCGCGAAGAAACTTGTCGCGCGGCGCTGTCAGCCAGGCTTCCCCGTGGCTTCAACCTCTCTTCGCCACAGCGAAGATTCTTATTCGCCCCGGCGAAGCACGTCAGACTGAATTTCTTCTGTTTTCAACCAATTTCAAGGCAAACTTTCAACACAACACTAAATCAAACAATAACACCAAAACCAACTCAAAATAAGAGCGAAAGAGGAAACAGTAACAACGTACCTCAAGCGGGGCATTACATGTCCCAACGAAATGAGTCACGCACGAGAATCCATTTCACTTCGTCGCCGCAGCGAGATTTCTTCTTCACCGCGGCGAAGTCTACAAATCCCAGTTTTTGTAAAGCGCACAGTTTAATTTTTAGGCAAAGTTTTAGGTTTTTGGGCGAGGTATAAAAGCAAAACCTTGCCATTTTGAGAGGGGTCGCGTTTTCCTTAGTCTAGAGCAGCTTTTTCATCTTCCTTAGTTTAGATTTGACGAATTTGAGTTGAAAAGTGAGAACATTTGGGATTGAATCTGGTGGATTCTTCAACTAGGGGAGATCTCTTGTCTTTTTTCTCATTTTAACATGTTGAACTTTGTGTTTATTGTTTTTCTTGCTTATTGTATTGATTTAGCTATGAACTAACCCGTTTAGGGTTAGGGTTTTGATGTAGTTCGAATTCTCATGGATTGAGCAATTGATTTTTAGTATTTTTATATGCTATTGCATGGATTGTGTGGTTTTTCTGAATTTATTGCTTTTAATTGATGAACATGATGAGATTGAGAAATGAGTCATGTTAAGCTTCTTGGGTAATCACCATTGTAGTATTGAATGCTAGAGATAGATTTAAGAATCAATGAAATCAATCTAGGATTCCATGTGCTTAATGAGCTTAGAACTATTAATCTTCAGATTATTGGGTGCGGAAGTTTAATAGGGAAAAGTAGGAAAACATAGCCTGAGAAGGTATGTTTACAATTTAGAGAATTCGATTTACAATCAATGCATGTGAATATGGAAATAGCATAATCTATAGGTTTAATCCATAGAGTCCGAATGAAGTCAAAACCCTACCCGTTGTTTTAAATTGATATTACCTTGTTTTTAATCTTGCTTTCATAATTTAGTTTTGAATATTTAGAATTTTCTGTTTTAGTTTTAAGTTTAATTTTCTCCCATTAATCCAAACAATTTCGATTGTTCCAACTTGAAAACAGTAGAAAACTTAGTGCTTAGCAACCAATCCTCGTGGGAACGATACTCACTCATCACTTTATTACTTTGTGCAACTAGTGCACTTGCTATTTTTGCATGTTGTAGTAAACACGCATCACCGTGCTAGCTTGAAAAGGAGAAAGCAATTAGTAAAAAGAAGGGGGGAAGACTTTGAAGTAATGCAGGAAAGGTGAACTATCAATACCTTGGTGACATAGTCGTAAAGGCGAGTAAGTTGCTCATGAGGAGGGGTAGCCTTGAGCATCTCATAAGTCTGCTCTAAAATGGCCTCCCTGACCATCAAGGCTGCAATGCCTATACGCTTTGGGATTTTGTTGATTCACTTGTCAAGATCGGCCTTAGTTGCCACGGCCCCCTGTCTCTCGCCGCGTTGCGGCGGTGAGCTATTGGAGTAGGAGCCCTAGAGCCAATCCATTATTGTAAAATTGACTCTGTAATAAATGTTTATTTATCAATAAAAGGCATATTCTTTTATATCGTGTAAATCATAGTTATATGTAATGATATATGTCCTTAGGATGGTAGAACTATGATGAGGGTATCTCTTAGGAAACGATCCATTGAGGCAGCGGATGTTGCGTGATTTCATAAACATGCAAATGTAGCAAGTGCACCAGTCGCACAAAGTAATAAAGTGATGAGTGAGTATCGTTCCCACAAGGATAGTGTTACTAAGTACCGATTTCTCTAGTTTAAGTCCTAATTGAAGCAACAATAAATTGGATTGATGGAAAATTAACAAACTAAATACAAATTAACAAAATATAAATGAATGATAATGAAATTAAAGCAAAACCCAACAACTTAACTAATTAAACAATGCTAAAAAATGCTAGGGTGTTGATTTCACCTAAATACGCTAACCCAATTCATAGAATCTATTACCCAAGTTCTAATTCCTTGATTGAAAATCGAATTCCCTAAGTTGTAAAACATATCTTCTTAGGCTACATTTCCATACTTATCCCTATTAAGCTTCCGCACCCAACAAAATGAAGATTAATAGTTTAAAGTCTTTTAAGCTTTATGGAATTCTATCTAGATTTCATAGATCGCTAAACCTATCTCTAGGGTTTGCTTAATCTACGGTATTTATCCCAAGAGGCACAATCACAAATCACTTCTCAGTCTCATTGTGAACAACACACATTTGAATGGTGATCAAACATCCAAAAGTCATTAAGCAAAGAGATAAACACTCAATCTCGAAATTAAAACTCAAAGTAAATCAATTCATAAAAAATTGAATCATTGATCAAGGTTACATCAAACCCTAGCTAAACAACTCAGTTCATACTCAGAAACGAAATAAAATAACTAAAACAAACTGAATCAAGATTCATCATTGAAAAACAAGCAAAAGATAGAGAAATCTTCTCTAATTTGAAGCCGAAATCTTCAATACTCTTCTCCTTTCAAGAGCTGCCGTCCAAATGACGAACCAAGACCATTTTCTCTTCCTTTTTGCTCTAATTTATACCTCTCTCACTTAAGGATGAAGCCCTAGCAAGCCAAAACGCATCGTTTTATTTTTACATCTGATGCAGGTTTTGCCACGGCGAAGCTTTTTCCTTGCCACAGCGAGGAACTTTCGGGCCAAATTTGAGCATGATAGATTCTGAATCTGGAAAAGTTGTAGCCCTTTTAATTATATTTCTACTCGTTCAAGAATCAGCTCAATCCAAGGTTTACAGATCAAGTTATGACAGAAATACTGAAGCATGTCCAAAGACGTTTTTCTTCAGTTCCCAGCGTACTTTTCACCACTTCAAGCTATGTTTTCACCCTTGTCCAGTCAGAATTAGGAAAAACCCAAAACATGAAAGTTGAAGCTCTTCTTCTTAGCTTTCCAAAGCTTCTAAATTCAGGTCATTCCAAGTTTTCAAGCTCAAGTTACACAATTTACGCTCAAAACTGTCATTAATGCTCAAAATCATCGTTTAGGCCTACAAAGACAAATTAATAGAATTAGGTAGCAATTATGGCCCAAATTGTATGAAAAGTATCCTAAATCCTATCAAAATTCAATGCAAAATCATAGTGTAAAATATGATTATCAAATACCTCCAAACTTAAGATTTGCTCGTCCTCGAGCAAAAAGGAATAAAAATCAAAACAAAAAGAAAGATAAATACCTAGATTGAATCACAATGCAAGTCTCAAAAATTGTTGATACATTATTACAAAAAAAATGATCAACACTCCAAGAAGTCATAAATTGAATTGACCATCTTTCTCTATCGATCTCCTGAGTAGGTAATCCCTACTTTAGTCTACCTTCCAACTTCTCGGATTATTTTATGTAGAAATGTAAAGTTTATCAAATGGTGGTAGACTCCATAAGCCTAAGTATTGAACTACTCTCCACTAATGTGGACTAGACATTGCTAAGAATCAAAAGGTTTTTGCAAGCTTATAACATTAGACTCGGGTAGTGGGCTCCAAGGAAAATGATAGGATAAAGAAAATAAGAGAACTCAGTTTTCCTCATGCAAACACTAAGAGCTACATCAATCTGCACTTTCTTTCTCAACCACCAATCAAAGTGTCAACCATTTTACAACCCTCAAACTTATTTATTTATTTATTTATTTTAAAATACAAATATTTACAACACCATTGAGGTCAATTGCCCCTTCTTCCTACCCTTTTTGCAACCCCCAAACTTAAGATTTTGGTCTATCACTTATTCACACACCTCTCAAAGCTCTTTTGTGTCATACATTAGGTCCATAATTCTCCTAAAGGGTATGATAAAGTGTTTAGGGTATAGGGATTGGACAATTTTTGGTTTGCAAGGAAAATAAGGCAATGATAATATCATAAGGCTCAAATGGGTGACTAAGGAAAGATTCATTCATAGGTCGGCTGGTGATAAAAGCTTGAAAACACATATTTTTTTAGTGATTCAATTAGATTATTTGTGGAAAAATGTGTTTAATTTGTGAAATTTAACTTAATTATTTCATAAATATCTTTTATGAGATCACGGGGATGTTTCGAGTGTTTTCAGGTTCTTAAAGATGATATTCAGATGAAGGTTATATCGACGATGGAATGTGGGATGACAAGAATCAAATGGTTCATGATTTGAAGTTGAAACGAAGAAGTTAAGGCGATTTGAAGTTAAAGTGAAAATCCTGGAAAACGTTCCAGTCTTGAACATGCGACAGTAATTTGACAATAACTTGAGCTATAGATCTTGGATTAAGATGATTCTTGAACCGTTGGAACGATGATTCAAAGGGCTACAATTCATATGTTTACCACAGACCATATTCGAATGTTATCATGCTCAAAAACCACCGTCTTGTCAAGATTGTGAGTTCTGGGGCAGAATCAACTATGCCTAGGCACAATGCTGCGGCACAACTGCGATTCTGGATTTTTTTACATTAAATTTATGATGTGTATTTCCTGTTTTAAGAGTTCTAAAGTGATTAGGATAGTGGGAATCATAACCCTAAAACCCTAGGAGTATAAATAGATGTTTTTAGCTGATTTTTAGGAGGAGAAGAAGGGAGAGAAGTTCAGTTGCTCTTCGGAGATTGGAAATTCCTGCAATTTTGAGTCACCAATTAGAGAAGTTTTTCTACTCTTTCTTATACTCATGTTTATGAATACAATAGTTTTGATTTGTAACGCCCCGCTTGAGGTACGTTGTTATTGTTTCCTCTTTCGCCCTTAATCGAGTTGGTTTTCGTTATTATTGTTTGATTGAGTGTTGTGTTGAATGGTTGCCCTGAAATTGGTTGAAAAGCGAGAAGGATTTCAGTGCCGTGCTTCGGGCGAAGAAGAATCTTCGCGCGGCGAAGAGGTTGAAGCCTCGGGGAAGGCTGGCTGGGAGATTTCGCCGCGGCGACAGAAGTTTCTTCGCCGCGGCGACAACCCGATTAAATTGTTGATTGAGTTTTAGATATTTTCTTCCTTAAGGGCAATTTGACCTTTCTACCCCTAATTAGCAGGAAAAGTGGGGAGTTAATTGTAAGGATTTTTCATGGAGAATGTGTTGATATGGGGGTGAGTTTGTAATGAATCAAAGGATATGGATGGAATTCCCAAAGAAGAATAAGGGCAAAATGGGAATGAATGTGTTAATATTTCATTAAAAGGAATTAGAATCAAAGAACCCCTCATTTTCTTCTTCTCAAACGTGACCCTTCATTTCTTCTCCTCTCAATTTCTCTTTTCTTTTGATCAAGGTTTTTCAAGGGATTTTTGAAGGGATTTAAGGTAGAAAAGCAACCTAAGGCTTCCTAAGGTAAGGATCTCTACTTAAGTTGTGTGATTTGGGGAGTTTTAACCCATATTGAATTTTGAGGGTTTTCATTCTTTTGGTTAAGAGTTGAGAGAATAGTCAAGCAAACCAAGTGAAAAGAAGATTTGGTGAAGTCTCTCCATAGCAAGTAAGTAAAACCCAACCCAAGTTGAGATTTATGAATTTTCTTGATTAGGGTTTTGATAGAGATGATGTATGTATGTGATATGCATGTATTATAGCATGTATGAAGGATTAAGTAGAGATTTCTATGCTTTGTGAATGTTATTACCTTGCAAATTTGAGAAATGGGTTGTTGGTTTGGCAAGGTAGTTGAGATGGAATTTAAGGGGTATTATGGAACCCTTTTTTGGAAGTGTTTTATTTGACAGGTTATTATGACTTTGTGAAGGGGTTTTCCCCATTTTGGATGGTTAGGAAAAGTTTTAGATTCATGGCTATGATAGAGTTTTATAATGCACATGAGTTGTTTGATGAAATGCCTAATAGAGGTTTGAGTGTGAGTAATGAACCTTAATTCTTGCAACATTGCATGTTGGCATTTCATAAGTGCATTAGTAGTGATGAATCATCCATGTGCATTGTTATATGCATTGAAAAGTGACCTAAGAAAGTGTAAGGAAATGGTTTGTGCAATTACCCTATGAGTAGAGAGCTTAGTGGGTAAAATTACTCTAAGGGTAGAGAGCATTGAAAAAATGCTACAATAGAATGAGTTAGAAGAGTAGTATAGTTGGGATGATGCTTTGTGATCATCACCCGACCGTTATGGGAATCGGATTGATGCTTTGTGATCATCATCCGAATAGCCTTAGAGAGATGGGTCGGACGCTTTGTGATCGTCACCCAATGAGTAATAGAAATGGGTAGATGCTTTGTGACCACTACCCGATTAGTTAAGAGATATGTAGGTTGATGCTTTGTGATCATCATCCAATGGCTAGTAAGCGGGTTGATGCTTTGTGATCATCACCCGATAGTGACTAGAGGCGGGTAAATGCTTGGTGATCGTTACCCGGAATTCATGAGGAGCGGGTAGGTGCTAGGTGATCTCCACCCGATAGTTAGAGAACCGAGTTGGTGCTTTGTGATCCTCACTCGGTAGTCACTAAGAACGGGTTGGTCTTGTGTGAATTCCACCCGATAGCCAGTCAGAGAGCAGAGATGGTGCCCGTGTGAACGCCTTATCCGGCCGTACCTCGGTAAGATGAGGCCATGATGTTATAGAAACAGAATTAGAAAAGGAAAGAATTAAGAGTCACACACGGGGACAGACAGGTTAGAGTTTTACTTACTGAGCATTATTTGTGCTCACCCGTTATTTTCCTTTGTGGATGCGAGTTCTAGGTGATGTTGCGGTTGGAGGGCGTCGGAGCGCGAGGAGCAATAGCTACACTGTTCCCCTATTTTGTCTTTTGAAATGCACTTTTTGTAAACATAACTTTTGTGTATAAAAGACATGTGAATTGTAATGAAAAAGAAACTTTTTGGGCCCAATTTTCCATTATTAATTGCATGCATTGTACTAGTTTTCGTAGGTGTTACATTTTTGGTATCGAGCAAAGATTTTGGGATTGAAGCAGTGTACTATTCTCATCGCCCACGCGTCCTCTAACCACCGTGTGAGTAGTTCTTTCCTTGCGGTAATTGTTTCTTGAGTTCATTAGTGTGATCATTTTGTAGATGAGGCGTAGTTATCGAAATCGCGGTAAAGGTGTGGTGAATGAAGGAGAACCTTCTAACCCACTGAGTCTACGCCCCCTCCCTTGGATGAAGCTAGAATCCGGGGAATTATTCACAAGTTATGGCTGAAACTCGGGGAGAGTTGTACCTCCCGTGCGAGACACCGCCCGATTACGCTGTTGAGAGAGGGCAACCGGTACCTCCCCGCTGCGAGCAGTGGAACCGATTTATGGTCTTTCCGGTCAAGATCAACCCTCGAGTTTAAGGGTACTACCGATCCGGGAGAGTAAGTGGCTTGGCGTAGAGCAGGCCACGGGCTTATTTCCCATGTCGGACCAGGGAGAAGATCCGGTATGCGAGTTTCTTGTTTCGGGGTGATGCCCGAATTTGGGTGGGAATTGATGGAAGAAACTCACGGCTGACAGTAATGACGTGGGAAGAGTTTAGGCAAGAGTTTGAGGTGAGTATAGATCGAGGACCAAGTTCATGAGAAGGTCCAAGAATTTATCGTCTGACAAGGAATTAGCGTTGTGAAAGAGTACTCGGTGAAGTTCAACGCTCTTTTGCAAGATTTGCACCGGGAATAGTTAGCACTCCGGCCTTGAGAAGGGATAAGTTTGTGCATGGATTGAAGCCGGAGATAGCCCGGGATATTATGACAAGCTCCAACCCTCCTCGGAATTACGGTGAGGCCTTGAGGTGGGCAATGAAGGCGGAGATTTTTGAGAATAAAATCTTCCCGTAGGATCCTCGGCAGGGAGGACCGGAGCTACCCTCCGCTCCTCATAGAGAGAAACATGAGGATGTGAAGGGTAAAGACATGAAGAATCGAAGAAGAAGTTTCAATATAGACAGAATAGAAAAGAGTGGAAGAATAAGCGACCTCGAGCGGAAGGGTTTCCTCCTTGCCCTAAGTGCGGGAAGAATCACCGGGAGAGTGTCGAGGGATCGAGAGTATGCTATAGGTGCCGACGGCGGGGCACATGATGAGATTGTAAAGCTCCTCTTCCACCAACCACTCGGGGAGGTTCGGGAGGTGCTGCGAATGCCGAGTGTTTCTTGTGGCACGGAGGTGAAGCGAGGCCAATCCATCGGTACTTGATCGGGATTATTATTTCATGCGATCCTTTATATGCTTTAATTGATTCGGGTGCTACCCATTCGTTTATATCTTATGGGATGCTTGAGAGATTAGGTTTGAAACCTACTAGAGCGACTCAGCCCATTAAGATAGAACTACCCGATGGGGTTAGTGTTGTGACTCAAGAGATTTTGTTAAGAGAGTCCTTAGTGATCCAGGGGTAGAGAGTTAATCGTTGACTTAATAGTCTTGATATGCCCGATTTTGATGTGATTAGGGCATGGACTTCCTAGGGAGTTATGGAGTAGAGATTGTATCGAAAAAGAAGGCGAGGTTTAACCTCGATTGTGGAGATAAGTTTAGTTTTGGAGAAGGCCATCAGGTTGAGCATGCGATTAGTAATGTAAAGGCCAGGGAAGATGTTGAGAAATGGGTGTTCGGGGTATATTGCCCATGTAGTGCAGTGGTGATGTTCCACGTTAGAGATCCGAGGGTGCCGGTAGTTCGAGACTTTCTAGATGTGTTTCGGAAGAGTTACCGGGTTTGCCTCTAGAGAGAGGTAGAATTTAGTATCGAACTAGCACCAGGGACAGCACCAATATCCAAAGCCCCTTATCGAATGGCCCCAGCTGAGCTCCAAGAACTAAAGAAGCAACTCCAAGAGCATTAGATAAAGGCTTTATCCGACCAAGTCATTCCCCTTGGGGAGCTCCAATACTGTTTGTGAAAAAGAAGGATGGATCACTAAGGATGTGTATTGATTATAGGGAGCTGAATAAAGTTACAGTGAAGAATAAGTACCTTACCCCGGATAGATGACCTTTTTGATCAGTTGAAAGGAGCGGCAGTGTTCTCCAAAATTGATTTGAGGTCCGGGTATCATCAAGTGAGAGTGGTTGAACAAGATGTGGCTAAGACTGCCTTTCGTACAAGGTATGGGCATTATGAATTTGTAGTAATGCCGTTTGGCTTGACTAATGCCCCAGCAATTTTTATGGACTTGATGAACAGGGGTATTTCCACGAGTACTTGGATCGGTTTATTGTTGTCTTCATCGGCGACATTACGATTTACTCAAAGTCAAGAGAAGAGCATGAGAAACACTTGGAATTAGTATTGCAACGGCGAGAGAAAAGAAGTTGTGTGCTAAATTTTCCAAGTGTGAGTTTTATGAACCAAGTGATATTCCTGGGTCATACCGTCTCGAAGGAAGGGATTTCGGTAGATCCGAGTAAAGTGCAGGCAATCCTGGAATGGCAAAAGCCGAGAACAGTGAAAGAAATCAGGAGTTTCTTAGGCTTAGCAGGCTACTACCGGCGATTTGTAGAGGGATTACCCGATTGGCTGGCTGGGCCGTTGGTGGCTCTTACCAAGCGAAAACTCCTTTTGTCAGTCGGCTTGTGAAGAAAGCTTCCAAGAGTTGAAGAAGAGGTTAACATCGGCTCCTGTGCTAGTGTTACCACAGGAGGGTGTAGATTATGACATTTATACAGATGCCTCTTTGCAGGGACTCGGAGCTGTGTTGATGCAGTTAGGTAGGGTTATAGCTTATGCTTCTCGTCAATTGAAAGAGTACGAGACCAGATACCCTACGCATGACCTAGAGTTAGCAGCTGTGGTCTTTGCTTTAAAGATTTGGAGGCATTACCTTTATGGTGTGAAGAGTAATATCTACACCGATCATAAGAGTCTAAAGTACTTCTTCACTCAAAAGGAGTTGAATATGAGGCAGAGGAGGTGGTTAGAGCTGGTCAAGGATTATGATTGTGAGATCAAGTATCAACCAGGGAAAGCCAATGTAGTAGCAGATGCCTTGAGTAGAAAAGCTCATGTTTTCCGGCTTACCAGGCAGAAAGAGTTAATAGAAGAATTGTCTAAGGAACAGATTGAGGTGGTTCCGGGAAGAATTGCCAGCCTAGTGTACAGTCCTCTTTACTAGAGGAAATTAGAGAGAAGCAAATGGCAGATGAGTGGTGTCAGAAAATAGTTCAGCAAGTGCATGAGGGCAAGACATCAGAGTTCTTTGTGAGAGATGGTGCCCTCTATTTCAGAAATCGGTTGTGCATTCCTCCAATTGAGGAGTTGAAACAGAAAAATTCTTATGGAGGCTCATGACACACCGTACACCGCTCATCCGGGGAGCAACCAAGATGTATCGGGGATATCAAGAAAGGCTATTGGTGGTCAGGTATGAAGAAAGGCGTTGCGAGTTTGTGGCTAAATGCCTAACTGTCGGCGGTGAAGGCGAGAACACCAAGTGCCATCAGGGTTGCTTCAACCATTGAGTATCCCAGAGTGGAAATGGGAGAGTATTTCGATGGATTTTATCACGGGTCTCCCCAGAGTACAGAGAGGGTATAATGCTATATGGGTGATTGTGGACAGGCTAACCAAATCAGCCCATTTCCTCCCAGTAAAGGATAGTACCACTACAGATCAGTTGGCTCAGATTTACCTCAAGGAGATAGTCAGATTGCATGGTGTGCCCAAGACTATAGTATCAGATAGAGATTCCAGATTTGTTTCATCTTACGGACAAGTTTACGAGGAGTTTGGGTACCCGTTTGGCATTGATCTTGCTATCATCCTCGAGCAGATGGCCAAACCGAGAGAGCGAATCAGGTGCTCGAGGATATGTTGAGAGCCTGTTGCATGGATTACAGAGTATCCTGGCATGAGATGTTACCCTTAGTGGAATTTGCCTATAACAACAGTTATCAGTCTACAATTAGAATGGCGCCTTACGAGGCTTTGTATGGTAGACGATGTAGGTCTCCGCTTCATTGGGATGAAGTAGGAGAGAGAGATGAGTTGAGTACCGCTCTTGGGCCAGAGATGACTCAGAAGCTAGTAGAAGATGTGAAGGTAGTCCGAAATAGAATGAAACAAGCCCAAGATCGACGGAAGAGTTATGTCGACTTGAAGAGGAAAGAGGTAGAATTCCAAGTGGGCGATAAAGTATTTCTGAAAGTTTCCCCTTACAAGCGAGTAATGCGCTTTGGAGGCCAAGGGAAGCTAGCACCGAGGTATGTAGGTCCTTTTGAGGTCTTGCAACGAGTGGGGAAGGTGGCCTATAGATTGGCACTACCACCTAGTATGGACAGGGTGCACGATGTCTTCCATGTCTCGATGCTACGAAAGTATGTAAGTGATCCCCTCCATGTCCCTGAGCGTAGAAGACGTTGAAGTATCAGAGAATCTAGTATATGAAGAACGTCCAGTTCAGATTTTGGATCGAAGGGTTAAAGAACTTCGGAACAAGAGTGTTCCGCTAGTGAAGGTCCTTTGGAGGAATCACAAAGTGGAAGAAGCCACTTGGGAAGTAGAACGGGACATGCAGAATCGTTTCCCAGAGTTATTTGTTTGAATTTCGGGGACGAAATTCTTTTAAGGGGGGAAGAATTGTAACGCCCCGCTTGAGGTACGTTGTTATTGTTTCCTCTTTCGCCCTTAATCGAGTTGGTTTTCGTTATTATTGTTTGATTGAGTGTTGTGTTGAATGGTTGCCCTGAAATTGATTGAAAACAGAAGGATTTCAGTCTGTCGTGCTTCGCCGGGGCGAAGAAGAATCTTCCGCGCGGAAGAGAGGTTGAAGCCTCGGGGGAAGGCTGGCTTGGACAGGTTTCGCGCGGCTGACAGTTTCTTCGCGCGGCGACAACCCGATTAAATTGTTGATTGAGTTTTAGATATTTTTCTTCCTTAAGGGCAATTTGACCTTTCTACCCCTAATTAGCAGGAAAAGTGGGGAGTTAATTGTAAGGATTTTTCATGGAGAATGTGTTGATATGGGGGTGAGTTTGTAATGAATCAAAGGATATGGATGGAATTCCCAAAGAAGAATAAGGGCAAAATGGGAATGAATGTGTTAATATTTCATTAAAAGGAATTAGAATCAAAGAACCCCTCATTTTCTTCTTCTCAAACGTGACCCTTCATTTCTTCTCCTCTCAATTTCTCTTTTCTTTTGATCAAGGTTTTTCAAGGGATTTTTGAAGGGATTTGAGGTAAAAAAGCAACCTAAGGCTTCCTAAGGTAAGGATCTCTACTTAAGTTGTGTGATTTGGGAGTTTTAACCCATATTGAATTTTGAGGGTTTTCATTCTTTTGGTTAAGAGTTGAGAGAATAGTCAAGCAAACCAAGTGAAAAGAAGATTTGGTGAAGTCTCTCCATAGCAAGTAAGTAAAACCCAACCCAAGTTGAGATTTATGAATTTTCTTGATTAGGGTTTTGATAGAGATGATGTATGTATGTGATATGCATGTATTATAGCATGTATGAAGGATTAAGTAGAGATTTCTATGCTTTGTGAATGTTATTACCTTGCAAATTTGAGAAATGGGTTGTTGGTTTGGCAAGGTAGTTGAGATGGAATTTAAGGGGTATTATGGAACCCTTTTTGGAAGTGTTTTATTTGACAGGTTATTATGACTTTGTGAAGGGGCTTTTCCCCATTTTGGATGGTTAGGAAAAGTTTTAGATTCATGGCTATGATAGAGTTTTATAATGCACATGAGTTGTTTGATGAAATGCCTAATAGAGGTTTGAGTGTGAGTAATGAACCTTAATTCTTGCAACATTGCATGTTGGCATTTCATAAGTGCATTAGTAGTGATGAATCATCCATGTGCATTGTTATATGCATTGAAAAGTGACCTAAGAAAGTGTAAGGAAATGGTTTGTGCAATTACCCTATGAGTAGAGAGCTTAGTGGATAAAATTACTCTAAGGGTAGAGAGCATTGAAAAATGCTACAATAGAATGAGTTAGAAGAGTAGTATAGTTGGGATGATGCTTTGTGATCATCATCCGAATAGCCTTAGAGAGATGGGTCGACGCTTTGTGATCGTCACCCAATGAGTAATAGAAATGGGTAGATGCTTTGTGACCACTACCCGATTAGTTAAGAGATATGTAGGTTGATGCTTTGTGATCATCATCCAATGGCTAGTAGAAGCGGGTTGATGCTTTGTGATCATCACCCGATAGTGACTAGAGACGGGTAAATGCTTGGTGATCGTTACCCAGAATTCATGAGGAACGGGTAGGTGCTAGGTGATCTCCACCCGATAGTTAGAAGAGAACCGAGTTGGTGCTTTGTGATCCTCACTTTCGGTAGTCACTAAGAACGGGTTGGTGCTCTGTGAATTCCACCCGATAGCCATAGAGAGTGAGATGGTCTTTGTGTGAACGCCATCCGGCCGTACCTCCCGGTAAGATGAGGCCATGATGTTATAGAAACAGAATTAGAAAAGGAAAGAATTAAGAGTCACACACGGGGACGAGCAGGTTAGAGAGTTTTACTTACGAGCATTATTTGTGCTCACCCCGTTATTTTCCTTTGTGGATGCAGGGTTCTAGGTGATGTTGCGGTTGGAGGGCGTCGGAGCGCGAGGAGCAATAGCTACTTGTTCCCCTATTTTGTCTTTTGAAATGCACTTTTTATATGATAACTTTTGTGTATAAAAGACATGTGAATTGTAATGAAAAGAAACTTTTTGGGCCCAATTTTCCATTGTTAATTGCATGCATTGTACTAGTTTTCAGTAGGTGTTACATGATTATTGAAAGTATGAACTAATTTTATTTTCTAGGGCTAAGATGTAGCCCAATTTTATGAATATGCATTGAATTATTTGTTGCTAATTTTTATTAAGTTTTGTTTTAACTTTTATTATTGCGCTTAAAGCTTTCAATTCTTAAGGGTCCTAGAGTTGAATGATTTTATGGGTTAGGTTGAGATCGAGAGATGAAACCTAATTAGTCTAAGGTAATAAAATCATAGATTGAGCGAACGCTAGAGATAGGTTACCGCAATCTGTGAGGCTCTGGTAAATTCCATAGAACTTCATGATCTCCAATTGCTTAAATCTGATTAGAGATAATTCGGGTTAGTAATTAGGAGTTAATTTGTTAATTGTTCGAGAGAAAGTTAGCGACATATTAGGGAGTTTGGTCTTTACAATAAGCTTAATTGGGTCAACGATAATTGTCAATGCATAGGATTAAATTGGTGTGAAATCTATGCCCTAGGTTCAGTCATATTGATTTCTTACTAAAGTGTTAATAAAAGTCTGTTTTTATTTTGTTTCTAAGTTGTTTTATTTTTCATTGAATCATTCTGAAAATCTAATTAATCAAATAACAATAAGATAGGTTAGTGTGGTACTTGATAATAGTAATTCCCTTGGGTTTGATATCTGTAATTTACACTTTATTACTTGCACGATTTCGTACACTTGCGAAAATCAACAAGTTTTCGGCGTCGTTGCCGGGGAATTATGTTTTTTTTCAATATCATTATGAACTATTTAGTTGCTAGTTTGATTTGTTTTATCTTTGTTTTGAAGTTAATTTTATTATTAGTGCTGTTTCGCTTATTTTGTCGTGTGTCTTTGTTTTAGATCCTGGAGAGCTTACGTTCAAGAGGTGGTGGTGATCTTAATCCAATAGATTTTGAGATCGAAAGAACCGCTAAACAGTTGAGGAAAGAAAAGAGGCAAGCTGAATCTGAAAAATCAATGGCTAACACAGGAATTGTCAATCCTAATATAGGAAATCAAGAGAATGAGAATGAGGATGCCTTAGGAGGAAATGCAATGGGTGGAGAAGCAATGGCTCAGAAAGCATTAAAGGACTACTCTAGTCCTACTATTAATGTGTGCTATTCTAGCATCAGGAGACCACCCGTGCAAGCAAATATTGAGATTAAGCTAGCAATCATTGGAATGATTCAACAGTCGATCCAATTTGCTAGGTTACCTAATGATGATCCTAACCTGCATATCGCAAACTTTCTGGAGTTATACAACACATTCAGGCATAATGGAGTATCCGATGACGCAATCAGGCTAAGGCTTTTCCCATTCTCTCTTCGGGATAAAGCTAGGCTTGGTTGATTTTGCTGCCATCTGGGAGCATCACGACATGGAATGAGTTGGCTCTAGTTTTCCTCACTAAGTATTTTCCACCTGCCAAGTCTACCAAACTAAGGAGTGAGATTACTAACTTTTACCAACAAGATTCAGAGTCATTATATGAAGCATGGGAAAGGTATAAGGATCTCTTACGGAGGTGCCCTCACCATGGTATACCAATCTGGTTGCAAGTGCAAACGTTCAAGGGTTGCTACCAACTATTCAAGCTATGATTGATGCTACAAGTAGGGGAGCCTTGAACAATAAAACGCCAGAGAAAGCATACAATCTGATTGAGGTGATGGCAAACAATAACTATATGAGGACTCTAGAGAGAACTTCAACAAGGAGATCAGCAGGAGTGCATGAAGTTGACGGTTACACAGCATTGGTTGCTCAACTTTGGAACATCCACAAGCAATTAGGTAATGTGTTGAAAATAAATGCAATTGAATCTTCTTCTCTAATATGTGACCTTTGTGTAGGAAATCATTCATCGAAGGATTGCCAAGAAGGGAACCCGTTTGCTCAGCTTGAACAAGCCAATTACGTCAATAATTTCCAAAGGGGGCAAGGGAATCCATATTCAAATACATATAATCCAGCATGGAGGAAACACCCAAACTTTTCAGGGAGTAACAACAACGAGCAAAAACAAGCTCCTGTTTTTCAACCTCAAGAGCCAAAATCTAATTTAGAGAATGTGTTGACCGAGTTCATTGAAGAGATAAGCAAGAGGTTTGAGAAGACTAACGTTCTGGTTCAAAATCAATCAGCCTCTATTAGGAACCTTGAGACTCAAATTGGGCAAATCCACAATATTTTAGCGGGAAGAGTTCAAGGAACATTGCCAAGTGATACCGAGAAAAATCCGAAAGAGCAACTCAATGCCATCATGTTGAGAAGTGGCAAAGAGCTATAAGAATCAAGAAAAACTGAAGAAACTGAGGAAAAAGCTGAAGACACGAAATTGGACAAAACCAACAATGCCTCAACACAATGCCTAGGCACAAAATCCAAAATGAAGAATACCTCAACACAATGCCTAGGCATAAAACTAGAACTTGAGAACAAAGCCCAAGATGTGAAAAAGATGAAGCCTCTCTTCCGTATCCTCATAGACTACAGAAACAAAGATTGGACAAGCAATTTGGTAAGTTCATGGATATGTTTAGAAGCTTACACATAAATGTTCCTTTTGTAGATATGTTGGAGCAAATTCCGAAGTATGCCAAGTTCTTAAAGGAGATCCTTACACACAAAAGGCGGTTTGGAGAACATGAGACAGTGATGCTTATAGAAAAGTGTAGTGCATTGCTATTGAAGAAACTACCACAAAAGCTCAGAGATCTAGGGAGTTTCACAATTCCTTACACAATAGGTAATATCCATTTTGATAAGGTTTTATGTGATCTAGGTGCTAGTGTAAATCTGATGCCATTTTCAATTTATAAGAAACTAGGCCTAGGAGAAGTAAAACCGACCACTGTTCATCTTCAATTAGCAGATAGATCTATAAAATATCCTTGGGGAATAGTAGAGGATGTCTTAATAAAAGTAGAGAAATTGATTTTCCCAGTAGACTTCATTGTGCTTGATAGGGCAGAAGATCGGGATGTGCCTCTAATTTTAGGAAGACCATTTCTAGCTACGGGTAAGACTTTGATAGATGTCCACCAAGGAAAGTTAATCCTAAGAGTAGAGGATGAACAAGTAGAATTTAATATGTTTGATGCCATGAAATACCCATCCGAGGGAGATACTTGTTTCAAAATTAGTGTCCTTGATGATATCATTCAAAACTATAGAAGAAAATTACCCAAGCTCCCCCTTAGAGAATTGTCTAGTTAACGCTAGGACAAACAAAGATGAAGTGGATCAAGAAGAGTTGAAAGGATGTCTAAGCTTCTTAAATGCTCTACCATCAATTGAAGTTCCATACACCAAGAAATTCCATGAAATCAATGCGGTAGAGAGCCATTCCAAATCATCGTATAAAGGAGCCCCCAAAACTCAAACTCAAACAACTTCCATCTCACTTAAGGTATGCATTTTTAGAAAATTCAAAGTTTTATCCTGTTATTATTAATGCTTCTTTGAGTGATGTAGAGGAAGAAAAGCTATTGAGGGTGCTACGGACCTACAAGTCCTCAATCAAATGGACAATTAAAGACATCAAAGGCATAAACCCCTCAATTTGCATGCACAAGATTTTAATGGAAGAAAGTTATAAGACGACGGTGCAACCACAAAGAAGACTCAATCCAACAATGGAAGAAGTGGTTAAGAAAGAAGTTTTGAAGTTGTTGGATACGGGGATCATTTACCCAATTTCTGATAGTGCGTGGGTGAGTCTGGTCCAGGTTGTACCAAAGAAGGGAGGAATGACTGTAGTGCAAAATGACAATAATGAACTCATTCCGACGAGAACAGTTATGGGGTGGCGAGTGTGCATTGATTATCGAAAGCTTAACTCTACAACACGCAAAGATCACTTCCCACTACCATTCATAGATCAAATGTTGGAGAGGTTAGCGGGCCATGAATTCTATTGCTTCCTTGATGGATACTCACGGTACAATCAAATAGCAACAGCGCCAGAAGATCAAGAGAAAACTACATTCACGTGTCCATATGGAACATTTGCCTATCGACGAATGCCGTTTGGATTATGCAATGCTCCAGCCACTTTTCAACGTTGCATGATGTCCATTTTCTCGGATATGGTGGAGAAGTCCATTGAAATTTTCATGGACGATTTTTCTGTTTTTGGTAGTTCTTTTGATACTTGTTTATCTAATTTGGCTTTGGTTTTGCAGCGATGTGTGGAAACCAATTTAGTTCTGAATTGGGAGAAGTGTCACTTCATGGTACAAGAAGGAATCGTGCTAGGGCATAAAATATCCAGCAAGGGAATTCAGGTAGATCGAGCAAAAGTAGAAGTCATTGAGAAACTACCGCCTCCTAATTTTGTAAAAGCCGTTCGAAGTTTCCTTGGACACGCTGGCTTCTATAGGAGATTTATCCAGGATTTTTCTAAAATCTCTAAAGCTCTTTGTGATTTGTTAGCTAAGGATGCATCTTTTAATTTCACTAAAGAGTGTTTAGAAGCATTTGAATGTCTAAAAGCTAAATTGATATCTGCTCCTATAATTGTTGTGCTCGATTGGGAATTACCTTTTGAATTGATGTGTGATGCTAGTGACTATGCAATAGGTGCTGTATTAGGGCAACGAAAAGGTAGAATATTGCATGTCATTTACTATGCTAGTAGGACATTGACGGGACCACAACTAAATTATGCCACAACGGAGAAAGAGTTTTTAGCAGTTGTTTTTGCAATTGACATGTTTCGTTCTTATTTGTTAGGTACAAAGGTCATTAGACACACCGACCATTCTGCTTTGAAGTACCTCCTAGCAAAGAAGGACTCCAAGCCAAGACTGCTTAGGTGGGTATTACTTCTTCAAGAGTTTGACTTGGAAATTCAAGACAAGAAGGGAACCGAGGATCAAGTGGCGGACCATCTATCTCGTTTGGAAAGAAAGGAAGAAGATCAAAGGAACGAAAAGCCAATTAATGAACACTTCCTGGATGAGCAACTACTTACGATGCAAGATGGACCATGGTTTGTCGACATCGCCAATTACTTAGCAAAGAAGGTGTTACCTCCCAGAATGACATACCAAAGGAGGAAGAGATTTTTTTCTGACTTGAAGTATTACTTTTGGGAGGATCCATTCTTGTACAAGCAATGTGCTGATCAAATGATAAGGAGATGTGTCCCGGAGGAAGAGATGGAAAACATACTTAGACATTGCCATTCTTTGGAAGTCGGAGGGCATTTTGGAGCAACACGGACGACCGCCAAAGTTCTTCAATCAGGATTTTTCTGTCCCACTCTCTTTAAAGATGCATATAATTATGTTTTAACTTGTGATGCATGTCAAAGGGCTGGGAATATTTCTAGGAAAAATGAAATGCCTCTTAGTAACATTTTAGAAGTAGAAATATTTGATGTGTGGGGCATAGATTTCATGGGACCTTTCCCATCTTCTTTTTCTAATCGTTTCATTTCTGTGGCTGTAGATTATGTCTCGAAATGGGTGGAAGCCATAGCACTACCTACCAACGATGCTCGTGTCGTGGTGAAGTTCATAAAAAAGAACATTCTCTCAAGGTTCGGCACACCTAAAGCTATCATAAGTGATAGGGGATCTCACTTTTGTAACAGACAATTTGAGACTTTGTTGAGTAAGTATGGAGTCACACATCGAGTTGCGACACCATATCATCCGCAAACAAGTGGGAAAGTGGAGGTGTCTAATAGGGAGTTAAAGAGAATCCTAGAGAAAACAGTAAACTCCTCTCGAAAAGATTGGTCCATGAAGCTTGACGACGCATTATGGGCATATAGAACGACATTCAAAACACCAATAGGAATGTCACCATATAGATTGGTATATGGGAAAGCATGCCACCTCCCAGTTGAGTTAAAGCATAGATCATATTGGGCTATGAAGTTTTTGAACTTTGATCCAAAATTAGCGGGAGTGAAGAGGTTGTTATAACTGAATGAAATGGATGAGTTTCGCAACAATGCATAAGAGAGTGCTCGGATTTATAAGGAGAAGACTAAGAAATGGCATGATAAGCACATTGTCAAAAAGGAGTTTAGAGTAGGTGAGAAAGTATTATTATTCAACTCTAGACTATGACTTTGTCCGGGAAAGTTACGCTCAAGGTGGTCCGGACCATTCATTGTGAGCAAAGTGTTCCCACATGGGGCTATTGAAGTTCATCATCCCGAAAAAGGAACATTCAAGGTAAATGGGCAAAGATTGAAACCCTATATTGAAAATAGAGTGGAAGATGAAAGGGTCTCGATTTCTCTCCATGAACCTAAGTGAAGATGAGGAAACATCAAGCTACGGATGATAACTAAGCGCTTCTTAGGAGGCAACCCAAGTTCTTTTTACTCAATTTCGTTGATTTTTTTTTTTTTTTTTACATTTTTTTAATTTTATTTTGTTGTATTCGTATGTTTGATCATTATTTTGTTTTGTTGTCATGGTATTCTAACTAAGACTTGTTTGGATTGTTTTGTAGGGAACAAGTAAAGAAGGTGAAAAAAAAAAAAAAAAAAAATCAAATTAATTGTTTAGCAATTAATGCTTGTCCCCACCTCCTTCTTCTTTCTTTGCACTTTCCTTTACAATTTGTATTCTCCATTTTCTTCCCACGTAAATCATCAAGCACTCACCCTTTCTTTTCACTTTGACATCTCTCAAACATTATTTTATAGGATTAGAGAAGCAAATTCAGCGCATTATCCCTTGGTGGAGTTAGGGTCGCGAAATTGGGGATTTTAAATTTCAAGGCAGATTCGTTGGATTCTTGTGTGAGAAAGATTTAACCCAACACAAAGAGGCCAAAGTTTGTTTTTGCTGAATAGAAATAACATGCACGTTTGGCACGAAGTACAATATTCATGGGTACATTTCCTACCTCATTCTTGCAAATGAAGGGTAAGTTCCTCTTTTCTGTCATTTTAAACATTGAGGACAATGTTCAGGTTAAAGGTTGGGGGTAGGAGGTTTATCTTTTGAATACAATATGGGTGAACAACATTTTTATAGTTTTTTTTATATATGTGAATTTTTTTTAGTTTTTATTTTTGGAACCAATACACATGTCAATGATAGGACTACGATAGTGAGATACATGTAACTTTGACAAGACATTAATTGTTGTGTAGCGTAAGGATGTTAGTAGGTGTCAATTGCATCTAGTTTATGACTCTCTTGGGAATGGATTTGATTGGTTGGATAATTCGGAAACTTAGAGACGTTTTATGTGTATTTTTATGAGCAATAAATTTTTTGTGAAAATTGTGCATAAACTCTAGAACTCATTTGATAACCACTTGAGGCGAAATCCTAGAATCTGTATTGCTTAGGATATGATTTAGGCAATTTTCTTTGGAACGATTGAGCCTTTCAAGCCAACCTATACTACTTTATCCCTAGTTAACCCTTTGAGCCTATTATTATACACTTGGTAAGCCTTATTTTTTTGTTGTAATCCTACTATATCTCACCTTGATGATGAAGCCTAAAACACTTTCCAACCCATCTTATTGTGAGAGACTTAATTTAGGGTGACCTTATAAGAAAAACTCATGAAAAGAAGTGACATAGAAGAAAATAAATATATCTTGTGGACCACAACCTGAGTGTGTGCAATGAGATAGGTTGTGTAACGCCCCACTTGAGGTATGTAGTTATTGTTTCTTCTTTTGCTCTTATTTGAGTTGGTATTTGGTAATATTGAGTGTTGTGTTGTATACTTGCCCTGAAATTGGTTGAAAACAGAAGAAGTTCAGTCTGCCGTGCTTCGCCGAGGCGAAGAGGTGTTAAAGCCATGGGGAAGGCTGCTTGGACGGTTTCGCGCGGCGGCAGTTGCTTCGCGCGGCGGACAGTTGCTTCGCCGCGGCGACAGGCTGATTAAAATGTTTGTTAAGTTTTAGATATTTTCTTCCCTAAGGGCAATTTGACCATTCTACCCCTAATTAGCAGGAAAAGTAGGGAGTAAATTGTAAGGAAATTTTAAGGAGAATATGTTAGTATAGGGGTGTGTTAGTAAGGAATCAAAGGATATGGATGGAATTTCCATAAAAGAGCAAGGGCAAAATGGGAAGAATGAGTATTAAGAGATATTAAAAAGGGTTTAGCCTTTGAAAGTTCTTCATTTTCCCAATTCCACCGCCTCCTTCATTCTTCTAAACTCTCTCAAATTTCCTTCAATCTTCCAAGGATTTCCAAGAGCCTTTTTGAGTAACTTTTTAGTGGGGTTTTAATCTAAAGCTTCCTAAGGTAAGGATTTGTGCTTTAGATGAGAGTTTTATTATGTTTGGATTAGAGTCTCATGTTGTGATTATTGGTTAAGTTGTAGAGGAAAAGCAAGCTACCAAAGGAAAGGAGAAGTGTTAAAGAAGCTAATTTCTTATAAGGTAAGTAAACTCAACCCAAGTTGAGATTTAAGAATTCTTTTGAGTAGATTGATATACATATGTGCTTTCTTTTAAGTGTTGAATGAGATTAGTAATTATGATTGAGTTATGAGTTATGAGAAGTGTTGTATTTTGCTTGATGTTGGGTTGAGTTTGATTGGAGTTGGAGGAGGTTTTGAGCAAGATTATTGAAGTGTTTCTCTTTTGACAGGGAATTTAGGGTTTATGAGGGAGTTTTCTCCCATTTGATTGATTAAAGAAAAGAGAAAAGCTAGAGTTAGAGTAGAGTTATTTATGCACATGAGTTGTATGATGAAATGCTCAAGAGAATCATAAGTAAGGATAGAAAGCCTTAATGGTTGCTTCATGTCATAGTTACTTTTCATAAATGCATTAATGAGTATGAGTCATTGATGTGCCTTAATTATGCTTTACTTATGCATTAGAAAAGAGAGTAGAAAAAGAGTAGAGACTTTTGAGTTTAGACTACTCCAAGAGTAGAAAGAAAGAGAGAACGAGCACTATAGAGTAAAGCTAGAGTAGTGCTTAATAAGAGAATAGAGTAGGTTGTGCGATGGGGAACCTGTGAGTACGGGTAGAGTATTCCCGCATGTACGCCGCATCAAGAAAGCGGTCAGAGTATCAGAAAGAAAAGTGGTGTAGCCCGTAGTGTACATGCGGATGAGGGCTATACCCGAGTTTACCCGAGAGATTCTATGCACTCACATGGCCAAAGGTTCCGAATCCATGCATAACCAAGTCCGATCGGCTAGAATGAGTATAAGTCACAAGGAGTGGGAGCGAGTCCCAGCCGTGCCTCCGGTCAAATGGGGCCATGACTTACTAGAAAGAAAGTTAGTATAGAGGAGTTATGAGAAAGAGAAATTAGATAGTGTTATTAAAGAAAGAGTTACAGAGATATTTGAGTTCAGGGGTTTACTTACTGAGCCTTGTTTGTGCTCATCCAGTTGTTCCCTATATTTTTGCAGGTTCTAGATGAGGACACGTTGGATGGACATCGGCACACGAAGAGAAATGGCTACACTGTCCACCCTATTTTGATAGTTTTGCATATGTCACAAACCTTGTATATATTTGTATAAGAATGCATATGTTTAATGAAAGAAAAATTTTGGGGCCCAACTTTTTGTATTATGGTTATGTGTATTTTCACTGTGCATGTTTTACAAAAAATTGAGTCGTTACAGGTTGGGGGTTGTGAAAAGAAAAAAAAAGTTTGATTGTAGAAGCAAGGTGGGGTGGACAAATTTTTTTATTTTTTGAGTTATATCTTCCTGAAAAAAAAAAAAAAAAGCAAAAGAAAGGAAAAAAAAACAACTTTGAAAAAAAAAAATTTGCAGAAAAAGAGGAAGAAGTAGCTTGGGAGAAGAACTTGAAATGAGGTACATTACATGAGGGTTTTTGCTAATGTTGGAACGAAGAGTTCAATCAATGTGAAAGGGTAAAGGGTGAATGAGAAGGGAAGCAAGAAAGAGATTGTTCATGGTCATTTACAGTAAAATTTTAAGTCTCTTACATTTTGTTAAAAAATTCCTTTCTGTTCTTTCATAAACCATTACAAACCATTATCCTAGCCTAACGTTACAACCATGATAAAGACCTAATGATCCGAGGTAGTGATTGGATTCTACATTAGTGAAGAGTGGTTTGAAAAGTGAGCCTATGGAGTTTGATTGCACATTTGTTTTTATTTTTGTACTTTGCCCATGAATGTTATGCATAAAATCATCCAAGTTTTTGGATAAATGGTTTGTGGTTGATTTTATGAGAGGGTCTATAACAAAAGTGTAATTGATATTTGCTTAATCTTTATGTTCACATGATGTTAATTATTCAATTTGTGCATGTAGACACAATTTTTGAGACAATTATATGTATTGATCCTAAAAATTTTTATTTCCATTTTTTTGTTTTAGTTTTGAGTCTAGGTAGGTTCGGTTTGGATGTTTGTGGGTATCATCGCTAGAAACCCTCACGAGACTACAACTCATCCAACTGGGGTCGCCTAGGGGTTTAAAGGCTTGTTGCATACGCTAAATGCAATGGTGTCAATCTACGAAAGTGACTTAGGATAGTTCAGATATAGGTTTTCATTGTTTGTTTTATTTTCTAGCTTAAAGACATGTTTTATCGCTTAATTTGCTAGGGACTAGCAAGAAGCTGGTTGGGGGTTGTGATAAAATCTTGAAAACACATATTTTGTTAGTGATTCAATTAGATTATTTGTGGAAAAATGTGTTTAATTTGTGAAATTTAACTTAATTATTTCATAAATGTCTTTTATGGGATCACGGGGATGTTTCGAGTGTTTTCAGGTTCTTAAAGATGATATTCAGATGAAGGTTATATTGACGATGGAATGTGGGATGACAAGAATCAAATGGTTCGTGATTCGGAGCTGAAACGAAGAAGTTAGGGCAATTTGAAATTAAAGTGAAAATCCTGGAAAACGCTCCAGTTTTGATCATGCGACAGTAATTCGACAATACCTTGAGCTATAGATCTTGTATTGAGATGATTCTTGAACCGTTGAAACGATGATTCAAAGGGTTACAATTCATATGTTTACCACTTGACCAGATTCGAACGTTATCATGCTCAAAAACCACCATCTTTTCAAGATTGCGAGTTCTAGGGCAGAATCAACTATGCCTAGGCACAATGCTGCGGCACAACTGCGATTCTGGATTTTTTTTTACATTAAATTTATGATGTGTATTTCCTGTTTTAAGAGTTCAAAAGTGATTAGGATAGTGAGAATCATAACCCTAAAACCCTAGGAGTATAAATAGATGTTTTTAGCTGATTTTTAGGAAGAGAAGAAGGGAGAGAAGTTCAGCTGCTCTTCGGAGATTGGAAATTCCTGCAATTTTGAGTCACCAATTAGAGAAGTTTTTCTACTCTTTCTTATACTCATGTTTATGAATACAATAGTTTTGATTAGTGAAAGTATGAACTAATTTTATTTTCTAGGGCTAAGATGTAGCCCAATTTTATGAATATGCATTGAATTATTTGTTGCTAATTTTTATTAAGTTTTGTTTTAACTTTTATTATTGTGCTTAAAGCTTTCAATTCTTAAGGGCCCTAGAGTTGAATGATTTTATGGGTTAAGTTGAGATCGAGAGATGAAACCTAATTAGTCTAAGGTAATAAAACCATAGATTGAGTGAACGCTAGAGATAGGTTACTGCGATCTGTGAGGCTCTGGTAAATTCCATAGAACTTCATAATCTCCAATTGCTTAAATCTGATTAGAGATAATTCGGGTTAGTAATTAGGAGTTAATTTGTTAATTGTTCGAGAGAAAGTTAGCGACATATTAGGGAGTTTGGTCTTTACAATAAGCTTAATTGGGTCAACGATAATTGTCAATGCATAGGATTAAATTGGTGTGAAATCTATGCCCTAGGTTCAGTCATATTGATTTCTTACTAAAGTGTTAATAAAAGTCTGTTTTTATTTTGTTTCTAAGTTGTTTTATTTTTCATTGAATCATTCTGAAAATCTAATTAATCAAATAGTAATTAGATAGGTTAGTGTGGTACTTGATAATAGTAATTCCCTTGGGTTCGATATCCAAAAACTTTACACTTTATTACTTGCACGATTTCGTACACTTGTGAAAATCAATAACAGCTGAAAAGGCTCAAACGTTCCGAAAAATGCCTAAATCATTTCCTCAACAATGTCTAATCCTAGAATTTCGCCTCAAGCAGTTCTTAACTAGGTTCTAAAGTCCACTAACATTATCAAGACTTCACCTAACCACATAAAATGTTTCTAAGCATGCCGAAAGAGTGAAAATGGTGGTTGAACCACTCAACGAACCTCAAGCTAAATCAAGTCAACCAACCTAAACTTGAAGCAATGCTTAACATTTTCCAAAAATAATATCCCAATAATTCTAGTTTCATCATAGACTTATGCAATTCATCTAGGCAACAACAACACAACACACAAAACACACTAAACAAGTAACAGTCAAAGAACTTAAAACAAAAAAAAAAAAAAACACAATTTCGAGCTAAAACACACAAACAAACTAGACACAAAATTTTTGAACATTTTCCTACCCCCAAACTTAAAATGACATTGTCCCCAGTGTCACATCATGCACATCCAAGGAATAGAAAAACAAAAGTAAAGGTTACAAGATACTCCCCTGATTAATCCATAAAGGTCGATTTTTGTGCAAAATCCTGGCATCCATTCCTTGGCTTCCTCATCATCATCATCTGTCAAACAATTGAAAGTCTATGGTGCCAAATGTGTTAGATACCCTCACCGATTAATATGAAAGAATTACATCCTGATCTCAACTTTATTGAACTAAACCTAAAATCTAAACAAAAACAAAATAAAGAGCTAAGAACCAGGAAATCAACATCAATTCCTACTTACAAAACATAAAGAAATAAAAACAAAAACAAAAAAAAAGAAATATGCTTCAGGCTTCAATCTTCTTCTACTTCTTCCTCTTCACACAACTCCCAAATTTGCTAAAAGCACTTCAACACAACAAACCCATCTTCCTCAACACCAAATTAAATCAAAATCAACAATTTCTACACTCCACAGTCAACTCAATCCTCAACTTCTCAATCAACATCCACAATCAAAAAATTCAAGCAATGTTTCAACAAAAACAAATCCACAATTGAAAGTGAACAAATAAATTGCACAAAAACTCTTAACCTTACCAAGCCCAAGCTTTCCAACCTTCAATTGCTCCAATTTCATTAAAAATCACAATGAAAGCTCCAAATTTTCAAAACCTAGGGTTTGCTAAAACTTTCTTCAAAATGGGTTAAACTGGGGCAATTGAAAGGTACATGATTGTTTAAAGAGGTAAGGGAATGGAATAGTGGGAAGAAAATTCAATGAAAACTCTCTGGATTGAAGGTGGAAGTGTTTGGCTCTTGGATGTGTTTTGAAGTTTTTCGTGAAAAATGAAAAGTCTTGTGGGTTTTTAAATAAAACGGTGTTCGCCGTGGCGAAGAATAAACTTCACCACAGCGAAGTTCTTTATGCAATACAAAAATGAAACCCAATCAATGCCGCGGCGAAGAAAAAAAATTTCGCCGCAGCAAAAAATTCCAGAGAGCACGTTGCCTTGGCGAAGAACAAAGTTCACCGCGGCGAAGTCTGGGACTTTTTGAATTCCTCTTCTTGTAAAATGTATCTCGCCATGGCGAATAAAATGCTTCGCCGTGGCGAAAACTGGAAAATTCCCTTTTTTCGCCTTAATTCGATATTTCACCTGAAACACCAAAAAACACACGAAATCAAAATCATTCTAATTCATAAAACAACTAAACAAATTCGAAACAATAAACAAATGAAAACACTTGGGTTGCCTCCCAAGAAGCGCTTGTTTATAGTCAGAAGCTCGACTTTCTCATTTTTTCATCAATGTGGATCCTTGTGGGGTTCTTCACTTCCCATTGCCACCTCTTGGTCTTTCCTTCAGAATTTCGGGCATTCTCATAAGTATCTTTTTGGAACTTCAAATTCGTATATGCATACTTAAGATGAGATGGTGATTGGTTGAGTCCAATGTTTGGAGTCTCTTCCAACACCAATTTTGACTTGTGCGCATTTACACCAAATTCCTTAGAGTGTTCCTTGTGAAGTGAGTTGCTTGGTTGAAATTCCCCTAAGTATCTTGCACACATTTTTGCTTTGAGATTTTCCTCTTCATTAGTCGTGTCTTCATGTTCTTCCCACTTTTCTTCATTGTGAGGTTGCTCGAACACTATACCTCTCCTCAATGTTATGACATTTAATTGTTCTTTAGGATTTGTGACCATTGTGCTCGGCAAAGAACCTCTGTCAATTGTTCAACCAATTGCCCCACTTGAACCTCCAAATTTTGAATGGACGCTCCTTGATTTCTGAAGTTTGAGCGTGTCTCATTCATAAAACTTGTGGTTTCTTGCATGAACTTTTCAAACATATCTTCCAATTTTGACACTCTTTGCTCTACCGGTTGAAGATTCACCATTGGTTGATGGTTTGGCACTATCCTTTGATTTAATTGATTGCTCCAGGACAAATTTGGGTGATTCCCCCAACCAGGATTGTAGGTGTTGGAGAAGGGGTCATTTTGCAGCCTTTGTGAACTAACCATGTAATTCACTTGCTCGGTTGTTGAGAAGACTAATTGGTTTCAATCTTGGCATTCCACACTCCCATGGTTTCCTGCACAAAATTCACAAGTTATAAAAGGTGAGTGAATAGAATTTACATTCATACCTCCTAATTGGCTTTGAAGTGATGCAATTTGTGCAGATAATGTGGTGAACTCATCGACTTCATGTAGACCCATTGTTCTCTTTGGCATTGCTCTCTCATTAGGTCTTTGGTAGTTATTGTTGGCCATCACCTCAAGCAATTCATAAGCATCTTCTGGGGTCATGTTATTTAAGGCTCCGCCTGCTGCCACATCTATCATAGATTGAATATTTGGTAGCAACACATTGTAAAATGTTTGGACTTGTATCCAAAACGGTAGACCATGATGTGGACATTTCCTTAAAAACTCTGTGTACCTCTCCCAAGCTTCATAAAGTGATTCATCATTGCCTTGCATGAAAGAGATAATGTCATTTCTCATTTTTGCCATCTTCTCTGGTGGGAAGTATTTTGCAAGAAACTTTTGAGCTAATTCATCCCATGCGGTGATTGTCCCAACTGGGTGTGACATGAGCCAACCTTTCGCTTTATCTCTCAGTGAAAATGGGAACAATCTTAGCCTAATTGCATCATCAGTCATTCCATTGACCTTGAATGTGTCACATATCTCTAGAAAGCTAGCGATATGCAAAATAGGATCCTCATATGAATTTCCACCAAATTGGACTGACTGTTGGATAATCTGAATTATTGTAGGCTTAATCTCAAAGTTCACTGCAACTGGTGGCCTTATAATACCATAATTGCATTTTTGCACCGGTGGTATGACATAATCCATCAATGTTCTATGTACTTCTGCCATGATCTCCACATGCACTACAAGAAACAATTAATTAAGCTTAACTACAAAGAAAAGAACTCAAGCTTAAGACTACACAATATTTACGATTAACTACAAAAATGAAATAAAAGTTTCAATTTAGCACTACACTAGATACTATCAATATTAATAATCAACTCTCCCCGGCAACAACGCAAAAAACTTGTTGCGTGATTTCATAAACATGCAAATGTAGCAAGTGCACTAGTCGCACAAAGTAATGAAGTGATGAGTGAGTATCGTTCCCACAAGGATAGTGTTACTAAGTACCGATTTCTCTAGTTTAAGTCCTAATTGAAGCAACAATAAATTGGATTGATGGAAAATTAACAAACTAAATACAAATCAACAAAATATAAATGAATAATAATGAAATTAAAGCAAAACCCAACAGCTTAACTTATTAAACAATGCTAAAAAATGCTAGGGTGTTGATTTCACCTAAATACGCTAACCCAATTCATAGAATCTATTACCCAAGTTCTATTTCCTTGATTGAAAATCAAATTCCCTAAGTTTTAAAACATACCTTCTCAGGCTATATTTCCCTACTTATCCCTATTAAGTTTCCGCACCCAACAAAATGAAGATTAATAATTCAAAGTCTTTTAAGCTTTATGGAATTCTATCCAGATTTCATAGATCGCTAAACCTATCTCTAGCGTTTGCTTAATCTACGGTATTTATCTCAAGAGGCACAATCACAAATCACTTCTTAGTCTCATTGTGAACAACACACATTTGAATGGTGATCAAGCATCCAAAAGTCATTAAGCAAAGAGATAAACACTCAATTATGAAATTAAAACTCAAAGTAAATCAATTCATATAAAATTGAATCATTGTATCAAGGTTACATCAAGCCCTAGCTAAACAACTCAGTTCATACTCAAAAACGAAATAAAATAACTAAAACAAACTAAATCAAGATTCATCATTGAAAAACAAGCAAAAGATGGAGAAATCTTCTCTAATTTGAAACCCAAATCTTCAATACTCTTCTCCTTCCAAGAGCTGCCTTCCAAATGACGAACCAAGACCCTTTTCTCTTCCTTTTCGCTCTAATTTATACCTCTCTCACTTAAGGATGAAGCCTTAGCAAGCCAAAACACGTCGTTTTATTTTTACATCTGATTCAGGTTTCGCTGCGGCGAAGCTTTTTCCTTGCCACAGCGAGGAATTTCCGGCCATATTTGAGCATGATAAATTCTGAATCTGGAAACGTGTTAAACGTATGAATTGTATCCCTTTTAATTATATTTCTACTCGTTCAAGAACCAGCACAATCCGAGGCCTACAGCTCAAGTTATGGCAGAAATACTGAGGCATGTCCAAAGACGTTTTTCTTCAGTTCCCAGCGTACTTTTCACGACTTCAAGCCAAGTTTTCACCCTTGTCCAGTCAGAATTAGGAAAAACCCAAAACATGAAAGTTGTAGCTCTTCTTCTTAGCTTTCCAAACCTTCTAAATTCAGGTCATTCCAAGTTTTCAAGTTCAAGTTACACAATTTACGCTCAAAACTGTCATTAATGCTCAAAATCATTGTTTAGGCCGGCAAAGACAAATTAATAGAATTAGGTAGCAATTATGGCTCAAATTGTATGAAAAGTATCTTAAATCCTATCAAAATTCAATGCAAAATCATAGTGTAAAATATGATTATCAGTGGAAAACAAAAACAATAATAACAAGGATCGTTCCATAGAACCAAGATCAGGGTACAATTTTAAAGTTTATATCGCAATAAGAATCTGCAGAAAATTAATCTAGAGTTTAAGAAACCATACGCACGTTTGGAGGCTCCTCCAAATTTGTCTCTGAATGTATTTTGCTACCGACCCAAGTATAGGGTCGAACCGACGTAGTCCACACAAAGACAATCGCAAGGAACTAAGGAGGGATTTGCTAGATCCTTCTTTAGCCTTAAGAACAAAGAATAAATGAAGAGTAATTGATTTTAGGCAAAAACCCAAATATGGCGTGAGAGTTGATAAGTTGCATAATTTGAGTGTTTTTAGGGTTGTTTTGATGTTAGTTTAGTTAACTTCTCATTTGTTTCCTTTGTTATGATGTTTGTTTTTGTTAAGTTTGAGATATGAATGGTTTACCTATTGATTTGGATAACTTTTGTGTTTTTTTTAGGCTTTGATTGAGTAGATTGGAGTATTGGAATGAAATTGGGACTTAAAGCTTGAAGAAGTTGAGATTACCCTTCAGTCTTGAAGGCCACAGCCATGCCTTGGTAGTTCACCATGGCCATGGTGATGGAAGAAAGAGAAAACAAAGAGACCAGTAAGCACCACGGTCTAGGCTGTAGTGACTTAAATTTGGCCACGGCCAGGGTTGTGGCGGAAACTATTAGCGCGTTTTTATCAGTTTTTCTTTCCTTTTTCACTTAGGACTCTTTTGGGTATTTAAGTATAATTGAGATCAGTTGTCAAGGGACGAAGTTTGCATATTTTTGAGAGGAGAAGACGCATTCTTGAGGCTTGAAGACTGAAGATCAGATTTAAGAGTTTGATTTTTATTTCTTTTCAAATCTGAATATGTTTCCCTTCTTCTCTATTTATTTCTTTGTTCTTAGGATGGAGTATATCTCTTTTGTTAGGGGAGGATGAAACCCTAATTATGTTTTGAACAATTTTTATTCTTAATACCAGATTTATGTTTATGAATTTGTGCAAGAGTTTAGGTTTAATGCTTTATGAATGTTGGATTGATTCAATTACCTTGATGATGTTTCGAATAGAGAAGTTAGGGTTTATTGCTTAATTCATATTCATAATTGTTCTATGGGAATAACATTGCACAACATATTAAAACTAGAAGTAATAGAATAGAGATTCTAGGATTAATTTGTGGTCCATCTAATTCATAACCGAATAGGGCGAATTAGTCTTAAGGGATTGATGAATGTATGCTTCTTAATTTCAGAGTAACCGAATAGGGATCTATATTAAGTTGAATATTATACCTAAATAAGGATAATTGGCCTTAGAAGAATCCTACCAATTCATAGCACAAACAGGTATTAAGAGTGGTTGTCAAGCATAATTAGGGGGAAATCTGTACCCTAACTTCATTAATATTGCAAAGTTCATCACATTATTTATTTGTTTAATTTGGTTATTTTTAATCCGTTACTTTTATACTCTAAGATTTCATTTTCTCAAATAACGTGTAGGTTGTTTTAGGTAATTACATATATTCGCTTTGATCTCTGTGGGACGATACTCAAACTCATCACTTTATTGCTTGAACATGACTAGTGCACTTGCTAAGGTTGATTTAGTCGCATCAAGTTTTTGGCGCCGTTGCCGGGGATCATCAGATTGTTTGTGATTATTTTAAGATTACTTGTTACTTTGAGATTTTTTATTTTGTTTGTTTTTTTTATTGGAAACCAATAGGTGTTTCTGCTAGTGTATGACCAGAGCCTCTGGAAATATTTTACTAGCATTTGATCCTGAGATAGAGCGCACTTTTAACGCAAGAAAGAGAGCAATCAAAAGGGACATCATGGGTGATCACGATAACCCAAATAATGGAACACCACCAGCAACTCGTACACTAAACGAGTACTCTACCCCATCTCTAAATGGAGCAACATCGAGCATTCGACGACCAGTGATAAATGCCAACACCTTTGAGATAAAGCCAGCAATCATCCAGATGATTCAAGATGCAGCGGTTTGGTGGTTTGGCAGATGAAGATCCCAACTTACATATTGCAAATTTCCTGGAGATTTGTGATACTTTTAAGCACAATGGAGTTTCCGACGAAGCTATAAGACTAAGATTGTTCCCATTTTCATTAAGAGACAAAGCTAAGAGTTGGTTGACCTCATTACCAGCAGGGTCGATTACAACCTGGGAGCAAATGACACAAAAATTCCCGAGTAGGTATTTTCCTCTCAAAGATCGCACAATTGCGTAATGATATTACTATGTTTGTGCAGGTGGATACAGAGTCACTATACGAAGCATGGGAAAGGTTCAAGGACATGCTTTGGAGATGTCCTCACCATGAATTACTGGTTTGGCTGCAAGTCCAGACGTTCTATAATGGTCTTAATAGTGAAGTTCAAAATATGATCAATGCTGCTGCGAGTGGTACTTTAGGTAAGAAGACACCAGAACAAGCTTATGAATTGTTGGAGGAAATGGCTTCAAACTCTTATCAATGGCCGATAGAGAGGTTGCCTATGAGAAGAACGTCGGGTGTTCATAACATAGATGCTATTACAGCTTTGGCAGCACAAATGCAGGCATTAAATAAGAAGATTGATGGACTTCAAATGCAAAAACCTGCAATAGTTGCTTCTATGTGTGATTTTTGTGGTGAAGATCACCCTAACCACGAGTGTCAATCAGGTAACATGTTTGCTGTTAATTCTATGCCTGATCAAGCTAACTTTGTTTCAAATTTTCGTAGGCCTAATAATAATCCATACAGTGAAACATATAATCCGGGGTGGAGGAATCACCCAAATTTCTCTTGGAGTAACAACAATCAAGTGAAACCTCCACCGCCAGGTTTTCAATCTGAAGAGAAGAAATCAAATTTAGAGGAGATGATGGCGAAGTTCTTGAGTACTACAGAGACGAGAGTTCAGAATCAAGAGGCTTCCATCAAGAATTTAGAAGCTCAAATTGGCCAGTTGGCCAATATCATTTCGGGTAGACAACAAGGGCATTTACCGAGTGACAAGGAAAGGAACCCGAAGGAGCAATGTAAGGCCATAACCTTGAGGGATGGAAAGGTGATTGGTGAAGAAGAATCACAAAAGAAGGCGAAAAGTGAAGCAGAGTTACCGGTCTCTATTGAAGAAAAGAAAGCGAATTCAGAAAAAGAGACAGAGACTAAGGTAAAGGAAATTGCAAGAGGTAAAGGAAAAGGTACGTCAAATTATGATTCTATTGTTGTTGAAAAAGATGTATCTAAATTTCCTTATCCCGATAGAATTAGAAAGGATAAACTGGATCAACAATTTTCAAAGTTTTTAGAGGTCTTTAAGAAATTGCAAATAAATATTCCATTTGCTGAAGCTTTAGCACAGACGCCTAGTTATGCAAAATTCTTAAAAGACATCCTTTCTAACAAGCGGAAGATGGAGGAGCATGGAACAGTTATGCTTACCGAAGAATGCAGTGCCATACTGCAAAATAAATTACCTCCTAAACTGAGAGATCCAGAGAGTTTTACTATACCTTGTGCATTAGGAGATTCATTCTTTGATAAAGCATTGTGTGATTTAGTTGCTAGTATTAATTTAATGCCTTTATCAATTTTCAGGAAGCTAGGACTTGGAGAAGTGAAAGAGACGAACATGTCGCTCCAGCTTGCTGATAGATGAATCAAACGACCTAAAGGCATTGTTGAAGACATTTTGTTAAAGGTCAACAAATTTATCTTTCCGGCGGACTTCGTAGTTCTTGATATAGAAGAGGACCGGGAGGTGCCTCTCATTTGGGACGTCCATTTTTAGTGACAGCTCGTGCTTTGATAGACGTGCAACAAGGAAAATTAATTCTAAGACTAAATAATGAAGAAATAATGTTTGATGTCCATAAAGCGATGAAAAATCCTACTGCATTTTATATTGAATCTTGTTTTCACTCTGACAGTTTTGGTGGGATTGTAGGTGATCACAGAGAATAAGTTTTGCAGAAGGACTCTTTGGAGAGATGTCTAATAGAGTCAAGCACAACAGAAGATGAAGACCCGTGCTTGAGAGAAGAAGCTGAAGCGTTAGAGAAAGAATCTCTGACTGATAATAATATGGAGCTAAAGGAGGATTTGCATAAAACCCCTAATGAGGCTCCTAAACTTGAGCTTAAACCTCTTCCTTCACATTTAAAATATGCTTTTCTAGATAAAGATGCTTATCTTGTGATTATTTCTGCATCTTTGACTGATTTGGAGGAGAAGTCACTGCTAGACATTTTGAGGAAGTACAAGAAGGCGATGGGATGGACAATTGCTGATATCAAGGGAATAAGCCCTTCCATCTGCATGCATAAGATCCTCATGGAAGAGAATTTCAAGCCAACAATACAACCGCAAAGGAGATTAAATCCTGCCATGCAAGAAGTGGTACGAAAGGAAGTGGTAAAATTACTCGATGCAGGTATTATTTATCCTATCTCTGATAGTAATTGGGTTAGTCCTGTGCAAGTAGTGCCTAAGAAAGGGGGAATGACTGTAGTGAAGAATGAAAATAATGAGCTTATCCCCACTAGGATGGTCACTGGATGCGTGTGTGTATAGACTATAGAAGATTAAATTCTACCACAAGAAAAGACCATTTCCCATTGCCATTTATTGATCAGATGTTAGAGAGATTAGCGGGTAATAAATTTTACTGTTTTCTTGATGGCTATTCAGGTTATTATCAAATTCCTATTGCTCCAGAGGACCAAGAGAAAACAACATTTACTTGTCCTTATGGCACGTTCGCTTATCGACGTATGCCATTTGGTTTATGTAATACGCCAGCTACTTTCCAACGTTGCATGATGGCAATTTTCTCTAACATGACTGAAAAATTTCTGGAAACTTTCATGGATGATTTTACGTTGTATGGACTAACCTTTGAATCTTGTTTGCAAAATCTTGTGTTAGTTTTACAGCGTTGTGAGGAATCAAATCTTGTGCTGAATTGGGAGAAGTGTCATTTTATGGTATGAGAAGGTATCGTGCTTAGACACAAGATCTCTGAGCGAGGGATTGAGGTTGATAAAGCAAAAGTGGAAGTGATTGAAAAATTACCTCCCCCAACGACGGTTCATGCAGTTAGAAGTTTCCTTGGCCATGCGGGATTTTATAGAAGATTTATCAAGGATTTTTCAAAAATTGCAAAACCTCTATCTAATCTTCTTGCCAAAGATATGAAATTTAACTTTGATTCTGAGTGTTTGCAAGCCTTTAATTTGCTGAAAGAGAAGCTAGTGACAGCACCAATAGTGGTCGCACCAAATTGGAACAACCCCTTTGAAATTATGTGTGACGCGAGTGACTATGCCATCGGTGCTGCTCTCGGTCAAAGGAAAGAAAAAAGGTTTCAGGTCATATCCTATGCCAGTCATACCTTAAATGGTCCGCAACTGAACTACACAACAACCGAGAAAGAATTACTAGCAGTGGTCTTCGCATTCGAGAAGTTTAGATCCTACCTCATAGGCACGAAATCCATAGTCTACACAGATCACGCAGCTCTACGACATCTCTTTGCTAAGAAAGATGCCAAACCACGCCTTATCAGATGGGTCCTTCTACTTCAAGAGTTTGATTTGGAGATTAAAGATCGAAAGGGGACAAACAATCAAGTTGTTGATCATTTATCCCGACTAGATAATTCACTCCTTAAAGAGGGAGATATTAGTGCAGAATTTCCTGATGAGCGAATTCTATCTCTTAGCTCTTCTTTTTCTAAATCTCCATGGTTTGCTGATTTGGCTAATTTTCTTGCAAGAGGCTGGATTCCAAAGCATTTTACATTCCAGCAAAGGAAGAAATTTTTGGCTGATGTCAAATATTATTTGTGGGAAGACCCGTGCTTGTACAAACTATGTGCAGATCAAGTTGTTCGAAAATGTGTGTCGGAAGAAGAGATTGGAGCTATCTTGAGTCATTACCATGATAGAGAAACTGAAGGGCATTTCGGGGCGAATCGCACAGCGGCAAAGGTGTTGCAATCAGGTTTTTATTGGCCCACTGTGTTTCGAGATACTCAAAGGTATGTATCCTCTTGTGATCATTGCCAAAGAACAGGTAATATTTCTAAGAAAGATGAGATGCCTTTAAATAATATATTGGTAAGTGAAATTTTTGATATTTGGGGTATTGATTTCATGGGACCGTTTCCATCATCATATGGAAACACTTTTATACTTGTGGCAGTAGATTACGTTTCTAAATGGGTGGAGGCAATTGCCACCAAAACTAATGATTCTAGAACAGTACTCAAATTCCTTAGGCGGAATATTTTCACAAGATATGGAACTCCGAGGGCAATCATTAGTGATGGTGGGAAGCATTTTTGTAATCACCAATTTCATGCACTCTTAAAGAAATATGGAGTCACACACAAGGTAGCCACTCCCTACCATGCCCAAATTAGTGGTCAAGTAGAGGTCTCTAATAGAGAGCTAAAACGAATTTTAGAAAAGACTGTTAGTGCCTCTAGAAAAGATTGGGCGATAAAGTTAGACGATGCTTTATGGGCATATAGGATAGCCTTTAAAACACCTATAGGTATGTCACCTTATAGGTTAGTATTTGGAAAAGCATGTCACCTGCCGGTGGAATTAGAGCACAAAGCTTATTGGGCTACTAAATTGTTGAATTTTGATGTGCAAAGTGCAGGTGCTAAACATCTTTTGCAGGTGAGTGAGCTAGATGAATTTCGTCATTGGGCATACGAGAGTGCTAGTTTGTACAAGGAGAAGACAAAGAGATGGCATGATAGGCACATTGTGAAAAAGGAGTTCGAGCCAGGACAGCAAGTTCTTCTTTACAATAGTCGTCTTCATCTTTTCCCAAGAAAGTTGAAAACAAGATGGACGGGTCTATATGAAGTAATTCAGGTAACACCTTTTGGAGCAATTGAGATCCACCATGGAAAGACAGGTGAAACGTTTAAAGTTAATGGACATCGTTTGAAGCACTATGTTGGAGGACATTTCGATCCAAACACCGCGTTCGTCCAATTTCTTGAGTGAAGAAAGTGGAGAAAGTCAAGCTAACGACTCTAAATTAGAACTATCAATTTCTTTTCTTTTCTCTCTTTTACAATTATTTTATTTTTGTTTGATTTTGTTTTTATTTTTGTTTTGTTATCGTTGGAACAAGGAACAAGTTTGGGGGAAGCTTAAGTGATAGAAGAAGAAGACAATTTTGAGCAGAATAAAACATGGGCTACCCTGTGTTATTTTACATGGTCGTGGCCATGTTAAAAGATAAAAAGCTTGCAGATTCCAGCCCATACCATGGGGTACCCCGTGTCATTTTACACAGCAGTGGTCATGAAAAAAAAAATTCTCGTCTTTGTCAGGGAAGTTTCTATCTTTTATTTTTCCATATTTTCTATTTTGGTTTTTGTTTTTCATGCATTGAGGACATTGCATTCTTTCAGTTTGGGGGAGTGAGTAGTTTGATTTGTGTTGCATTGTTGTTTGGTTTATGTTGCATTGTTGATAGTCTGTTTCTTTTGTTTGGTGGGTTTGTTTTTAGGAAGTGTTTATTTTATTTGTGTGTTTTTGGTTTGCGTTTTTTTATTTGTTGCATGGTAGTTATTATGCTTGTGCTTTTGTTACAATCCCGAACGAAACTTTGTGATATCCCCAAAGAAAAAAAATTGCTTTTTGTGATGAACTTTGTAATCATTTGGAGTAGCGGTAATATCAAGTCATTGATAGGATTCAAACATGCTCATATCTTTAGGAATGTTGAAGAGTATGCAATTCTAGATGGTTGTGCAAATTCTGGTTTATTCCTTGACTTTGTTGTGGACTAGCTGAGCCTTGTCTTCACTCCCCACAAAAAAAAAAAAAAACTATACATACAATCTTGAAATAAATTAACTATGCTTATTTATTTGTTTTTGAATGAACTACTCTGCTGTTTCGAGCTGCTTAGTAACCAGGAGTATTCATGAGCCCCATGTTTACTTTTGCGTCAAACCGTAGCTTGAATTATGAGTATGCAAAGCACTTTATGTGTTGTGACATTGTTGAGTAATCGGGGGCACTCATCACAAATGTGTGCATTCACGCAAAAAGGTGATGTGACAATCTGAGGAAGCAATTGGATTAAAAAAAGGAAAAAAAAATACGTAGGGGGTTGAGTATAAGGTCTTGGTGAGGCATGATCGGGTTGAGGAAAGATTAGAGTTGCACAATTAGCTAGGTTGTATGTTTGGTAGCATGAATATTATTTAAAGCATGTTTGTTTTCTTTTCCTTGATTTTGGGAATGGTGCGAATCTTTGATGATTGTTGAGTTTATCTTTCTGATATTTTCTTTACTCGGGGACGAGCAAAGGATTAAGTTTGGGGGAGTTGATAAGTTGCATAATTTGAGTGTTTTTAGGGTTGTTTTGATGTTAGTTTAGTTAACTTCTCATTTGTTCCCTTTGTTTTGATGTTTGTTTTTGTTAAGTTTGAGATATGAATGGTTTACCTATTGATTTGGATAACTTTTGTGTTTTTTTTAGGCTTTGATTGAGTAGATTGGAGTATTGGAATGAAATTGGGACTTAAAGCTTGAAGAAGTTGAGATTACCCTTCAGTCTTGAAGGCCACGGCCATGCCTTGGTAGTTCACCATGGCCATGGTGATGGAACAAAGAGAAAACAAAGAGACCAGTAAGCACCACGGTCTAGGCTGTGGTGACTTAAATTTGGCCACGGCCAGGGTTGTGGTGGAAACTATTAGCGCGTTTTTATCAGTTTTTCTTTCCTTTTTCACTTAGGACTCTTTTGGGTATTTAAGTATAATTGAGATCACTTGTCAAGGGACGAAGTTTGCATATTTTTGAGAGGAGAAGACGCATTCTTGAGGCTTGAAGACTGAAGATCAGATTTAAGAGTTTGATTTTTATTTCTTTTCAAATTTGAATATGTTTTCCTTCTTCTCTATTTATTTCTTTGTTCTTAGGATGGAGTATATCTCTTTTGTTAGGGGAGGATGAAACCCTAATTATGTTTTGAACAATTTTTATTCTTAATACCAGATTTATGTTTATGAATTTGTGCAAGAGTTTAGGTTTAATGCTTTATGAATGTTGGATTGATTCAATTACCTTAATGATGTTTCGAATAGAGAAGTTAAGGTTTATTACTTAATTCATATTCATAATTGTTCTATGGGAATAACATTGCACAACTTATTAAAACTAGAAGTAATAGAATAGAGATTCTATGATTAATTTGTGGTCCATCTAATTCATAACCGAATAGGGCGAATTAGTCGTAAGGGATTGATGAATGTATGCTTCTTAATTTCAGAGTGACCGAATAGGGATCTGTATTAAGTTGAATATTATGTCTGAATAAGGATAATTGGCCTTAGAAGAATCCTACCAATTCATAGCACAAACAGGTATTAAGAGTGGTTGTCAAGCATAATTAGGGGGAAATCTGTACCCTAACTTCATTAATATTGCAAAGTTCATCACATTATTTATTTGTTTAATTTGGTTATTTTTAATCCGTTACTTTTATACTCTAAGATTTCATTTTTTCAAATAACGTGTAGGTTGTTTTAGGTAATTACATATATTCGCTTTGATCTCTGTGGGATGATACTCAAACTCATCACTTTATTACTTGAACACGACTAGTACACTTGCTAAGGTTGATTTAGTCGCATCAAGAGTGTTTAGGGGCTGTGTGTTTTTTCTTTTAATGAAAATGTGAATCAATGGAAAAGCTCTTAGCTTTTACAAATAACCTTTTTCTTTTATAGTAAAATTAAATTGCCCTATTCCCATATGGAATAGGCTTGGGCTCCAACCCAAACACCCCTTGTTTCCAAACACTCCCAATTACAAATTTATTTTAATTCATCATTATCTCAATTAAAATCAATTAATATATATTTAATATATATATTAACATTTAACAATACTGATAATTTATTTAAATATATGCTAATACATATTTAAACGTAATTTCACTTATTTAATTTTTCTAACAAATTAAATAAAGGCTACGACCTCAGCAAATTTAATTGCATTGTGAAATTACCAAAATACCCTTTCACCCAAAAAGACAAAAATGCCCTTCTAACTTCCTTGCTCTTAAATTATCTTCTATGTGTGTGACCTATAGGCTCCTCATCATACCGGCAATGTATAGTATCGCGATTAACACCAATTAATCATCTCACTACACACAGACCAAAATTGGCCCCTAGCAAGGCATCATGGCCACCTGATATGGTTACCGTACAATTCGATCCTTTCATCATACGTTATCTCTCCGAGACGAAGGCATATAAATAGTGTCAACCTTCGGTTACTCTCGATATTATGTATTCAGTTTCTGGACCAATGACCTGTATTATAAACTGGATAGAGCAACAACTCAATCCCACTGTGGCCATAGTTTTAGTGTCATTGCCATATACTGAATTACGCTGTGAGATAACTTCTCCCGTTCCCCGAAGTGATGAATCCTCTATCTATCCACCATAGTCTTGATACAATCCTTGATGCAGCCAATCACCACCGTATTGATAGCTCTGAATAGAACTGCGTTAGGCTAGTGTCAAACTGCACCAATTGGTGCACAAGGCACTCCGGTGATCTCAAGTCTAAGGATCACATGCACCACCATTCGTTAGAGGATTTGTTCCATTGACACTGGGATTACCATCCATATGGAATCCTCTGGTGGATCAGTCCAGTGAACTTGCTGCGGTGTATTCGCCTACAGCAAGCACCTATGTGTTGCACCAAGTTGTCACCAAACAACCTTGACAAGTGAGATCAATCAACTGCCTTTCGACAGGGTCGTTCAACACTATGATAGCCTTACTGTATTATCTGTGCCCTTACTTCAGAATAATACTAGGGCTATGGACATTTCTAGAATGGCCACCATATGTGCTCATAGGGTTCTCACTATCAATATTTGAAACACTTGATACCCTCGTCACGGTTCTATCATTCTAAGGACATATATCAATATATATTGCAATAATAATGATTTACGCGATATAGAATAAAATGTCTTTTATTGATTAATGAACATTAAAACAAAGAGTCAATTCTACAATAATTGATTGGCTCTAGGGCATCTACTCTAACAGTATCAAGTGTTTCAAATCTTGATAATGAGAACCCTATGATAACATATGGTGGCCATTCTAGAAACGTCTGTAGTCCCAGTATTATTCTAACCAAGGACACAGATAATACAGTAAGGCTATCATAGCGTTGAACGACCCTGTCAAAAGGCAGTGATTGATCTCACTTGTCAAGGTTGTTTGTCGACAACTTGGTGCAACGCATGGGTGCTTGCTAGAGGCAAGTTCATTGGACAGACCCACCAGAGGATTCCATATGGATGGTAACCCCGTGTCTATGGAATAAATCCTCTAACGGATGGTGGTGCATGTGATCCTTAGACTTGAGATCACCAGAGCACCTTGTACACCAAGTGGTGTAGTTTGACACTAGCCCAACATAGTTTTATTCAAAGCTATCAATATGGTAGTGATTGGCTACATTGAAAGTGTATTGAGACTATGGTGGATCGACAAATGATTCATCACTCCTGGGTACGGGAGAAGTTATCTCACTAGGTAATTCAGTAAATGGCAATGACACTAAATCTGTGGCCACAATGGGATTGAGTTGATGCTCAATCCAATTTAATATTCCTGTCATTGGTCTAGTAACTGAATACAAACATGTCGAGGATATCTGAGGTTGACTCTATTTTTGTACCCCAGTCTCGATGAGATAACAGTTGATGAAAGGATTTGATTGCACGGTAACCATATCATTGACACGCTGCGGTTTCGATGAATCCAAATCTATTGGGTGGCCATGATGCATTGCTAGGGGCCAATCTTGGTTTGTGTGTATTGAGACGATTAATTGGTGTTAATCGTGATACTACGCACTGTCGATATGGTGAGGAGCCTACGGGTCACACACTTAGAAGATAATTTAAGAATCAATTTGTAAGAAGGGTATTTTCGTCTTTCAAGATGAAATGGTATTTTGGTAATCTCACAGTGCAATTAAATTTGCTGAGGTTGTTGCTTGTATTTAATTTTAATACTAAAATTAAATTAGTGAGATTATATTTAAATATATCTATGTATATATTTAAATGAATTATTATTATTAATTAAATGTTAATATATTATTATATATATTAATTGATTTTAATTGTAATAATAATTAATTAATTAAAATACCAAAAAGGGTGTGTTGGGTTGTAAGGGTGAACTAGGGTTGGAGCCCATGGCTATTCCTAAGTGGAATAGGGTTTTAATTGTTGCACTATATAAGTGCAACTTAAAATTAAAACAAAGTGAAAGATTCATTCAATTAAAACCCTAGCCACCCAAAAGGTTCTCTCTCTCTCACATTTTCTTCTTCAAGTGAAGAAGAAAATTTTTCAATTTTGATTGTTCTTGATTCTTGATGCCGACAATTGTTCTAGCAAAAAAATTATCGATTCTTCAGATTATCTTCGTGTGGACTTCCGTGAGTGCGATCCTACATTGGATCGATTAGTGAAGAATCACGTGAACAGTAGATGGTAAACAGTTTTCATGTTCGAAATCAGAGATATTCCATATTGTTATATGAAAAAACTACAAAAAGGGTTATTGTGCGATTCACGATTTTGCGGCGTTAGCCACGGTGAAATAACACTTCGCCGTGGCGAGATACAAAAAGTGAATTTGGCCGCGGCAAAATAAACCTTCGCCACGGCGACCTGCCGGAAAAGTAGATTTGACCGCAGCAAAATAAAACTTCGTCGCGGCATCAAAGTCTCTGGAACGTTTTGTGTTTTCTGGAAGTTTATAGTATTTGCCATAGTGAAATAAAACTTCGCTGCAGCAACCATGTGTGTATGAACTTCACCGCGGCGAATAAATTTCTTCGCCGCAGCAAGAAAGCAACTGTTCCATTTTGCTTTTCTATTTTTCGAACGGGAGGCCAAATTGTAGTTTTTGAACCTATAAAGCCAATAATAATTCTACACATATAAGAAGGGTAATTTTAATAATTCCACCCACCCAAATTCAAAATGTTAATTTTGGATGTATGCAATGTTCTTGTTTGAAATTGCATGGTGCCCGGTACATGAGCCTTAGACCTTTGATATGTTTTTGTAATTTTGGGTTTGCTTGTAATTTTATGAAGAAATAGGACCTACGTGTCCTACCTCTCTCTCTTATATCTCCATGTATTTCTTCTTCTCATCTCACTCCCCTCGTATGTAACGCGAGGTTTCTATTTTATCGATGTAAATTAGAATAGGATTTTTATTAATAAAATTCTTTGTAATGATCGGGAAGAAGAAACAAAGGAACTATGAAGAGGAATAACTTGAAGACCTAAGACCAACTTTTAAACCCTAGGTTGACCTACGAATTCCTCTAGGCTCGAGGAAATCAGTTTTAGTGGGCCATGTACTGGCACATTTTATTTTGTTTAGAATGCATGCTAAGGTTGAATATTCAATAACATGCCAAACAATGACATTCTAACAAAGATAATAATCTGGTGAGACATTAAATAAAAACCCTTAACTTAAGTATATTAAGTCACGTATGCCTTCCATCACCATGGTTTTAATCAAACCACTGTTCGTCGAAACCTTGTTCGCCAAAGCGAAGGGTACACTTCTACTAGTGGGAGGTTAATATTCATTGGAGTTTTCCTTAATGGTGATGGGTCGACTTAAAATGACAATTTTTCTTGTTCGCCAAAGCGAAGGTTGATAAACACGTCATAGCTAGGCATAATAGAGAAGTACACTCGTTGTGTGTATGTGGTGACATGTAGTGTCCACTCTACCGATACTGAGAATCACACTTGAAGACAATGGCTTCGGTCATCGTATTGTGTGATTCGCTTGTTGGCTTACTCCACATTTGAGGTTGGTAGTGGGAGCTATCAACTGGTGTGGATTAAGTTTGTTGGCCTACCTAATTATCCTATTTTGGTTTGTTCACCAAAGCAAAGGTTTGAAATGGGCTAGATGGGATCTCAGTCCATTAGGAAAGCCAATGGGCTTTCCCGAGTTAATAGTGAGGGCTATTGGCTTGAGGAAAATAGTGGGAGCGTTTATTTAATAAAAGACCTTATTAAATAATAAAAAATAAACATGATAATAATTTTGCTTGATTCTGCACTTTGTAGATTCACTTAAATTGAGCAAAATGATCCCAACATCACTGCAACAAATCATCGAACTAGAAGGGAAATGGAATGGTGAGAATTTCATTGGCTGGTATAGAAGTATAAACGATATACTTCAGTCAAGCGATAGATTATACACCATTAAGCTGGCTTTGGTGACAAAGCCTGCTGATAGTTCTATCCTTGAGACTGGGTATGTATATGTGAAGCATACACATGATGCGAAAACAGAAATGACTAGATACATTGTGCTTGCATCAATGACACCATTACTGCAACAGCAGTGCCAGAGAATGGACTTGGCTTCTATTATTCATTTTCTTCAAAGAAATGAGAAGCATATGGTGTCTTAGTCATTATTCAGATATAGGATGGAAGAGGGTACAAAAATTGGCGATCATATACTCAAGTTGACCAAGTATATGAACCAGCTTGAGATTTTGGGATGCAGACTTAATGAAGGTTTAGCAATAGACCTAATATTACGCTTTCTTTTGATTCTTACTCTCAATTTGTCTATGACTTCATTGAGGATGATAAGAAGAATACCCTTTCTGAGCTTCTGGATATGTTGAATGCTATTGAGTCAGGCATGAGAATGTCAGAAACATTGACGTTGGTTGAAACACACTCAAGTGAGAAGGTAAGGGCTCAGAAGTCGTTGGAAGTAACTGTGAAAGATAGAAAGGGCGTTTGTCTTCATTGTGGGAATCCCAGCCACTGGAGGAAACATTGCAAGGCCTTTCTAGCAAAAAGGAAGAAGAATGTTACTTCTTCGTCAAGGACTACAGCAGAGTAGATTGCTCGCCAAGGGAGAGGTGGACCTATTAGTTGGAGATGGAGCACATGATGCTACATTAACTGTAGGATCTTATTGTCTGATTTTGCCTACGGGCTTGTTACTTGGAACTTGTGGATTGCTATGATGTTTATTTAGTTTCTAGAAATAATTTTTCTGTGTCTACTTTGGACAAGTAAGAATATTGCTTTACTAATAGATTGTTGTCTTTTAGTATAAATAATATTCTATGGAACTGTTTCATAATAATATGTTTTCAAAAAATAGACAATAAGAATATTCTCAAAGTCACACATGCGCCAAATGTGGCAAGTTGAGTTAAACATACCTGAGGGAATGTGGGAGTTAGGCCCATGATGAGGTTTTTGTGATCTACCCACATAATTCTAGGGTTATGCCCTAGAGACTGTGACTCACACACTAGACCGTGTATCACCAAGGTTTGTAGATAAGACTCCATATAAACAATGGAGTGGGCGAAAGTCCAACTTGTCATATCTAAGGATTTGGGGTTGTGAAGCTTATATCAAGAAATTGACTTCGAACAAGCTGGGCCCAAAATCTGAGAAATGCATTTTTGTGAGGTATCCTAGGGAAACCAAAGGATACTATTTCTACCACCCAGAAGAGCGCAAAATTTTTTGTCGCTCGTACTAGTGTCTTCTTAGAAAATGAATTTTTCCTAAGATGTACTAGTGGGAGAAAAGTAGAACTCGATGAAGTTCTAGAACCACGAGATACATTAGACCAAGGACGGGATGGTGTGCCACAAGAGGTGGTTGAACATCATAAAGAGGTCACTCCACAATCCGTGGATCAAAGTGAACCACCTCAAGTAGCACAGGAGCTAAATAGGTATGGGAGAGTACGTCATGAGCCAGAGAGATATGGTTATCTCTTGACTCAACATGATGATGTACTAGTCTACCAAGACAATGAACCCCGAACCTATGATGAAGCTGTACGGATCCAGAGTCTGTTAAATGGCTTAAAGCCATAAAATCTGAGATGGACTCCATGTACCAGAACCAGACATGGTTTCTGGTGAATTCACCTGAAGGGGTAAAACCCATAGGGTGTAAATGAGTCTTCAAGAACAAGACTGACATGGATGGTAAGGTGTATACCTATAAGGCATGACTGGTTGCCAAAAGGTTTCATACAAATTCATGGTATTGACAATGAAGAAACCTTTTGCCAGTTACCATAATTTAATCCATCTCAATTATGCTTGTGATTGTTGCATATCATGACTATGAGATTTGGCAAATGAATGTCAAAACGGCTTTCCTGAATGAAAACCTTGAAGAGGATGTGTATGTTAGTAAACGGTCCCGTATACGCAGCTGAAACAAAAAAAATAATATAACGAGATCGTTTACATGAGCCAAGATCAAGGGTATGATTTTAACAATTTATATTAAATAAAATCTGCATAAATATACAACATGAGTTAAGAGAAACAAACGCACGTTGAAGGCTCCTCTAAATTTGTCGTCGAATGTTTTGCTACCGATCCAAGTATAGGATCGAACCTGCGTAGTCCACACGAAGACAATCTTAAAAGAACCAAAGAGTGATTTGCTAGATCCTCTTTGGCTTCAAGATTAAGAAGAAAAAACAAAAATCAATTGATTTGATTTTTTAGGCTCTCTGTTATTGCTAGTGGGGAGAGGCAAAAATTTGGGGGCTTTCTTGTGTTTTGTTTTCAAAAGAGAAAAAACCCTTAATTAAAAAATCACACACTTTTCCTTTTATACTTAAAAACAATTTGCCCTAATCCCATACGGAATAGGCTTGGGCTCCAACCCAAACGCCCCATGTTGCCAAACACTCCCAATTTGATTTATTTTAATTTCCATCATTATCTCAATTAAAATCAATTAATATATATATATTAACATTTAACAATAATGATAGTATATTTAAATATGTGTGAACACATATTTAAACGTAATTTCACTTATTTAATTTTTCTAACAAATTAAATAAAGGCTACGACCTCAGCAAATTTAATTGCACTGTGAAATTACCAAAATACCCTTTTGCCTTAAAAGACGAAAACGCCCTTCTTTCTTCTTACATCTTAAATTGTCTTCTATGTGTGTGACCCTTAGGCTCCTCATCATATCGGCGTATACAGTATTGCGATTAACACCAATTAATCGTCTCACAATACTGCAGGACCAAGATTGGCCCCTAGCAAGGCATCGCATGGCCAGATATTCGGATTCAAAGAAAGTAGCTGCACGTCCAATGATATGGTTACGTGGCAATTCGATCCTTTCATCATACGTTATCTCGGCGAGGCGAAGGCATAGAAATAGTGTCAACCTTCGGTTACTCGATATTATTTATTCGGCCGGACCAATGACCCGTATTATAAACCGGATAGAGCAACAACTCAATCCCACTTGTGGGCCACGCTTTAGTGTCATTGCCATATACTAAATTGTGCCGTGAGATAACTTTCTCCCGTGCCCGGGAGTGATGAATCCTCTGTCAATCCACCATAGTCTTGATACACTCCTTGATGTAGCCAATCACCACCGTTGTATTGACTTCACGAAAAGAAGCTGCGTTAGGCTAATGTCAAACTATACCAATCGATGCACAAGGCACTCCGGTGATCTCAAGTCTAAGGATCACATGCACCACCATTCGTTAGAGGATTTGTTCCATAGACAACGGGGTTACCATCCATATGGAATCCTTCTGGTGGAGGGTCAGTCCCAGGTTGAACTTCTTTGTGGGTGTAATCGCCTACAACAAACACCCATGTGTTGCACCGAGTTGTCACCAAACAATCTTGACAAGTGAGATCGATCCTTTGCCTTTCGACAGGGGGTTGTTCAACACTATGATAGCCTTACCGTATTATTTGTGCCCTTAGTTCGAATACACCGGGGCTATGACGTTTCTAGAATGGCCACCATATGTGCTCATAGGGTTCTCACTATCAAGATTTGAAACACTTGATACCCTCGTCACGGCTCTACCATTCTAAGGACATATATCAATACATATTGCAATAATAATGATTTACGCGATATAGAATAAAATGCCTTTTATTGATCAATGAACATTATTACAAAGAGTCAATTCTACAATAATTGATTGGCTCTAGGGCATCTACTCTAACAATCTCCCCACTTGCACTATAGCCAATCATTCATGTATTTAATACCAAATGATCTCAAGTGCTCACATGCTTCACGCTGCAGAGGCTTTGTTAGTGGATTCGCGAGATTGTCGCCGCATGCACTTTACTAATCGCACGTCTTTCCTCTCAACTATCTCTCTCGATGAGATGGAATCGCCCCTCGAGTATGTGTCTGGATTTGATGAGACCTTGGTTCCCCGGCTTGAGCAATTGCTTCATTGTTGTCACAATAGATGTCTATAGGTCAACAATCGTAGGAACCACACCAAGTTCGGTAATGAACTTCTTAATCAGCTCTCCTTAGCCGCATCCGACAATGCAATATACTCAACCTCCATTGTAGAATCCGCAGGTTTGCTTTGCTTGGAGCTCTTCCAGCTCACCGCACCGCCATTAAGACAAAAATACAAACCCCTGATTGCGATCGATAATCATATTCTCCCGTTTGGAAACTAGCATCACCGTATCCTCTTACAAAGGAGCTCATCTTCCCCTCCCATAAACCAAGAACATATCCTTAGTCCTCTTCGGTGTACTTAAGAATATTCTTGACAAAAAGGCATCCAAAGGATTGACTCACCTGATCCGATTGATATCTACTACAAGTGCTCAAGGCACATGAGACATCAATCCGAGTACATAGCATGGCATACATGATGGATCCTATTGTCGATGCATATGGGATCCTCTTCATCCTATCTCTCTCATCTTGTGTTTTAGGACACAATTCCTTAGAGGATAAACACCATGTGACATCGAAGAAACCTTTCTTGGATTCTTCCATACTGAATCGTTTCCAGTACTTTGTCAATATATGCACTCCGACTTAGGCCAAGCAACCTACGCGATCTATCACGATAGATCTTTATACCAAGGATGTAGCCGCTCCCTCTAAGTCCTTCATGGAGCACTTGGATAACCAAGTCTTTACCGACCACAAGTTCGTATATCATTCCTATCAGAAGTATGTCATCAACATACAACACTAGGAATGCTACCGCGCCCCACTCACTTTCTTGTAAACACAAGGCTCAAATCTTCGTTTCTTAATAAAACCTGAATTCTTTACAACTTCATCAAAACGAATGTTCCAAAGGCTCCTTGAAGCTTGCTTGAGTCCATAAATGGATCTCGCAACTTGCATACCTTATTAGCTTGACTATCAAGAACGAAACCATCGAGTTGTGTCATATACACATCCTCCTCAAGGTTTCCATTCAGGGAAAGCAGCTTTTGACATCCATTTGCCAAATCTCATAGTCATGATATGCAAGAATTGCAAGCATAATCCGGATGGATTTAATCATGGCAACCGGCGAAAAGGTTTCTTCATAGTCAATGCCATGAATTTGTTTGAAACCTTTGGCAACCACGTGCTTTATAAGTATGCACGTTGTTATCCATGTCGTTTTCTTCTTTTTGAAGACCCATTTACACCCTATGGGTTTTACCCTTCAGTGGTTCCACCGAGACCACACTTGGTTTCGTACATGGAGTCCATCTCGCATTTCATGGCTTCAAGCCATTTAACTAATCGATCCGATATAGCCGTCTTCGTAGGTTACGGGTTCATCGCCTTGGTAGACCAAGACGTCCACCATGTTGAGTCACGAGATAACCGTATCCCTCTCGGGCTCATGGCGCACTCTCCCAAATCTACGTAGCTCTGGTGGCTACTTGAGGTAGTTCACTTTGACCCACAAGTTGTGGAGTAACCTCCTCATGATGCTCAACCACTTCTTGTGGCACATCATCCCGTCCTTCGTCCTAGTATACCTTATGGTTCTAGAACTTCATCGAGTTCTATTTTTCTCCCACTAGTACTTCTTAGAAAATATTGCTTTTCTAGAAGACACCAGATCGAGCAACAAAAAATTTTGCGCTTCTTCGGGTGGTAGAAATAGTATCCTTTGGTCTCCTTTGGATACCCCACAAATATACATTTACAGGATTTTAGACCCAAACTTGTTCGAAGTCAATTTCTTAACATAAGCGCAACCCCCAAATCTTTAGATAAGACAAGTTGGGCTTTCGCCCATTCCATAGCTCATATGGAGTCTTATCTACGACTTTGGACGGCACACGGTTCAAAACGTGAGTCGCAGCTTCTAGGGCATAACCCCGCAACGATGCGGAGTAAATCACTAAAACTCATCATGGACCTAACCATGTCAAGTAAGGTCCTATTCCTCCTTTCTAACACTCCATTGTGTGGGGTGTATAAGGAGGTGAGTTGTGATACTATCCCACATTCCTTCGTGTACTCAAAACCCCGAGCTTAAGTATTCACCTCCTCGATCCGACCAAAAGGCTTTAATACTTTTGCCCAACTTATTCTCAGACTTCATTCCCCGAATTCCTTGAATTTATCAAAAGGCTTCAGATTTATGTCTCATAAGGTAGACATAACCATATCTACCGAAATCATCAAGAAATGTGATGAAGTATGGATATCCACCTCTCGGCTTCAACCGTTAGTGGACCACATACATCACTATGGATGATGCCTAACAAATAAAGAGTCTTTTCACTTTGTCCCTGTGAAAGAAGACTTGGTCATCTTGCCTAAAAGGCATGACTCGGATACCTCAAAGGATATGAAAGTCAAAAGGGGCCAAAACTCCATCCCTTTGAAGTTTTGCAATGCGAGTCTTATTAACATGACACAATCTACAATGCCGGTAGATATGTTTGGTTTTGATCGCTATGTTTAGCTTTCTTGGTTTCAATATTGAGAATATCTTTATTGTTTAAATCAAGAACATATAATCCATTATATAACCTTGCAATTCCAAATAGAATACCATTCAAACTAAAGGACAACAATCCATTAGATATCTCAAAATGATACCCCATATTATCCAAAGCGGATACTGAAATAATATTTCTAGAAATAGAAGGTACATGATAACAATTATGTAGTTCCAATAATAAGCCCGTAGGCAAAGATAAAACAATAAGTCCCTACAAACCCACCCATGTGCTCCATTTCCAACTCGTAGGTCCACCTCCCTCCCTTGGCGAGCACTCTACTGCCTTAGACCCGCACATCAGCACAAATGTGAGTACCACATCCTGTGTCAATGACCCAAGATGTTGAGGGGAGAGAAGTTAATCTCCAATCATAAAAATACAAGCCGTAGGCCTCAACTTCTTTCTTGCTTGCGAGGAAAGCCTTGCAGTTTGTTTCCTCCAATGGCCAGCTTGCCACGAAGCAGACTACCTTACCCTTCTCTATGCCACTCTGAGGGCCCAAGAGCAACCTGTCTTTGGGCCCTTTGGGCTTGGGTTGGGCTTGGGCTTGGGTTTGGCCTTGGCCTTACCCTTGCCGTCCAACCCTTTGGTTTCTTGCAGCAACCCAAAGCCCAAAAGCAGGCTTGGACTTTTTCAAGTCCCTGCTTCTGTTGATCCCCTAAGCATGTTCGAAGCCTCGCGAGGGGTTTTCTCCATCGTGTTCATATTGAAATTCATTATGAACGGAGCATAAGAGTCGAGGCAAGGATTGCGTAATTAAATCCATTTGTAATTCGCATCCAAGCCACATCCCAAAGTCTCAAGCCTCTCTATGTGCTCGATCATCTTGAGCACATGAGGACCAACTTGGCCTCCCACCGGGTGAGCGACTCCCAAACAAAAGGTGCTTTCGACACCTTGTACCTCTCATGTCGAGCATTTGTTTCATAAAGCTCCTTGAGATGTAGAATAATGGAAGAAGCATCCATATTCTCATCTCCGCTTTTTACCGCATAGGTGTCATCGATGCTAACATCAAGCATTGAACGCTATCGGCATCATCGAAGGAACTTTTGATAAATCATCAAGGAACTTTTGATAAGTATCCTTAACTTGAGTGGTATCAGGATCGGGCTCGACCATGTATGGCTTTTCAAGGATATACAATTTCTTTTCGGCTTGAGTATAATCCGAAGATTACGATACGGGGCCTGAGAAATTAGATCCATCCAACGGGCTTTTCTTTTCTCGATTATCGGTCGCGAGTTCATAATGCTCATTTTGGTGAATCTACAATTGCAGAAAATATAAAGTTAATATAAAGTTCATTGTTGTTTAATATGGTCTTTTATTAAACGATGCTCCCACTATTTTACTCAAGCCAATAGCCCTCACTATTAACTCGGGAAAGCCCGTCGACTTTCCTAGTGGACCGAGATCCCATCCTTCCCATTTCAAACCTTCGCTTTGGCGAACAAGCCAAAATGAGTTGATTAGGTAGGCCAACAAACTTAATCCACACCCAATGGATAGCTCCCACTATCAACCTCAAATGTGAGAAAGCCAACAAGCCAATCACACAATCCAATGGCTCCAACCATTTTCCTCAAGTGTGATTCTCGGTATCGTGAGAGGACACTACATGTCACCACGTACACATAATATGTGTACTGCTCTACTATGCCTATGACGCGTTTATCAACCTTCGCTTTGGCGAACAAGCAAAACCGTCATTTTAAGTCGACCCATCACCATTAAGGAAAACTCCAATGTATTTTAACCTCCCACTGGTAGAAGTGTACCCTTCGCTTTGGCGAACAAGGTTTCAACGACAGTGGTTTGATTAAAACCATGGTGATGGAAGGCTTACATGACTTAATATAATTCAGTTGAGGGGTTTGTTATTTAATGTCTCATCAGATTATTATCTTTGTTAGAATGACATTGTTTGGCATGTTATCAAACATTCAACCTTAGCATGATTCTAAACAAAAATTAAACGTGCGGTACATGGCTCAACTAAGACCGATTTCCTCGAGCCTAGAGGAATCGGGTGGGTCACCCTAGGGGGTGGGTCCCGTAATAAAAATCTTGAGTCTTCAAGTATGGTTGCCTCATCCTTTGCTCGACTTCAAGTACATTACGAAAGATATCTTTCTAAATTTACAATAAATAATTATACAAATTCTTTACATCAATAAATTTAGAAACCTCGATTTACATTCGAGGGGAATTAGATGAGAAGAGAATATACATCGAGAAGAGAAAGAAAGGCAGACACGTAGGCCCTATTTAATAAAATACAACCATACATACCCAAAAATAATTAAAACACTCACCTTTAGGTCTAAGGCTCATGTACCGGGCACCATGCAATATAAAAACAAGTACAAAGCATACATTTCAAAAACAATCAATTTCTGAAATTTGTGGGTTAATTACAATTTACCCCCCGATAATTTGTAGATTTACGCTTTGGTCCAAAAGTTTTAAAACTTTGCATTTTACCCCCTACACACCTGGAAGTGCGCCGCAGTGATGAGTTAGATACCGCGGCGTGCATTGGTTTTGGTACAGCGCACGTTCAAGGACGATCGCGCGACAATGGGTTATATCCGCCGCGGCGAGCTGTTTCATACAATGCTCCGTCCCAAAGGGCGATCGCCGCGGGCGATGAGTTATATCGCCAGCGGTAGGCGCGGGATCGTTGCGGCGATGGATTATATCGGGCCTGGGGCGATGGGATTATATCGCTGGGGCGTGCGATACATCCGTAGCTCCGGATCTGTTCATACAAACAAACCAAAAACACTTAACCTTAGGATTTTTGCAATCAATCAAACACATTAATCTCAACAAAAATCCATCATGCATTAAACCAAACCGGATCATCAACAAATTAAATTAATCGATTAATCGGTTTCTTAAAAACATATTTTAAGACAGATTTACCACGATTCAATATGGCAACATATTATCATCAAATACATGTTATCAACCATACACATAAAAAATTGTAAAATTCGCACTTAGGCTCGATATTACCTTTGTTAGTAAACGGTCCCGTATAATGCTAGCGGAAACAAAAAAAATAATATAACAAAGGGATCGTTACATGAGCCAAGATCCAAGGGTATGATTTTAACAATTTATATTAAATAAAAATCTGCATAAATATACAACATGAGTTAAGAGAAACAAACGCACGTTGAAGGCTCCTCCAAATTTGTCGTCAACATTTTGCTACCGATCCAAGTGTAGGATCGAACCCTGCGTAGTCCACACGAAGACAACTTAAAAAGAACCAAAGAGGGATTTGCTAGATCCTCTTGGCTTCAAGATTAAGAAGAAAAAACAAAAATCAATTGAATTGATTTTTAGGCTCTTGGTGTTACTGCCGTGGGAGAGGCAAAAATTGGGGCTGCTGTGTTTTGTTTTCAAAAGAGAAAAAACCCTTAATTAAAAAATCACACACTTTTCCTTTTATACTTAAAAAACAATTTGCCCTAATCCCATACGGAATAGGCTTGGGCTCCAACCCAAACGCCCCATGTTGCCAAACACTCCCTAATTTGATTTATTTTAATTTCCATCATTATCTCAATTAAAATCAATTAATATATATATATATATATATATATTAACATTTAACAATAATGATAGTATATTTAAATATGTGTGAACACATATTTAAACGTAATTTCACTTATTTAATTTTTCTAACAAATTAAATAAAGGCTACGACCTCAACAAATTTAATTGCACCGTGAAATTACCAAAATACCCTTTACCTTAAAAAGACGAAAACCCTTCCCTTTCTTCTTACATCTTAAATTGTCTTCATGTGTGTGACCCTAGGCTCCTCATCATATCGGCGGGTGCACGGTATACGATTAACACCAATTAATCGTCTCACTAATACACACCAAGATTGGCCCCTAGCAAGGCATCATGGCCACCCGATAGATTCGGATTCAAAGAAAGTAGCTACCCTGTCAACGATATGGTTCCACCGTGGCAATTCGATCCTTTCATCATACGTTATCTCGACAAGACGAAGGCATAGAAATAGTGTCAACCTTCGGTTACTCTATATTATTATTCACTTTGGACCAATGACCCGTATTATAAATGGATAGAGCAACAACTCAATCCCATTGTGGCCACGCTTTAGTGTCATTGCCATATATCAATGCGCTGTGGAGATAACTTTCTCCGTGCGGAGTGATGAATCCTCGCAATCCACCATAGTCTTGATACACCTTGATGCAACCCAATCACCACCGTATTGACAACTCGAAAAGAACTGCGTTAGGCTAGTGTCAAACTATACCAATCGGTGCACAAGGCACTGATGATCTCAAGTCTAAGGATCACATGCACCACCATTCGTTAGAGGATTTGTTCCATAGACAACACGGGGGTTACCATCCATGGAATCCTCGGGTGGGCCGGGTCCGGTGAACTTGTCGTGGTGTAATCGCCTACAACAAACACCCATGTGTTGCACCGGGTTGTCACCAAACAACCTTGACAAGTGAGACTGGACTCCGGCCTTTCGACGGTGGTCGTTCAACACTATGATAGCCTTACCAGATTATTTGTGCCCCCTTAGTTCAGAATAATACTAGGGCCCTTACTGACGTTTCTAGAATGGCCACCATATGTGCTCATAGGGTTCTCACTATCAAGATTTGAAACACTTGATACCCTCGTCACGGCTCTACCATTCTAAGGACATATATCAATACATATTGCAATAATAATGATTTACGCGATATAGAATAAAATGCCTTTTATTGATCAATGAACATTATTACAAAGAGTCAATTCTACAATAATTGATTGGCTCTAGGGCATCTACTCTAACAGTGTATATGGCACATCCCGATGGCTTCATTCTTGATGGACAAGCTAAAAGGATATGCAAGTTGCAAAGGTCCATTTATGGACTCAAGCAAGCTTCAAGGAGTTGGAACATTCGTTTCGATGAAGCCGTAATTCAGTTTTATCAAGAATGAAGGTGAGGCTTGTGTTTACAAAAGGGTGAGTGGGAGCGCAATGGCATTCCTAGTATTGTATGTTGATGACATTTTTGATCAGGAATAATATACCGAGCTTGTAGTCGGCAAACACTTGGCTATCCAAGTGATTCTCTATAAAGGACTTATGAGAAGTAGCTTACATTCTCGGAATGAAGATCTATTGTAATAGATCAGAAAGTTTGCTTAGCTCAAGTCAGAGTACATAGACAAGGTACTGAAGAGATTCAGTGTGGAAGAATCCAAGAAGGGATCTCTTCCGGTGGCACATAGTGTCTATCTCTCTTAAGATATGTGTCCTAAAACACACATAGAGGAGATAGAATGAAGAGGATCCCACATGCTTAAGCAAGTAAATCCATCTTGTATGCTCAAATTAATGTCTCATGTGCATCAAGCACTTGTAGGGGATATCAATCAAATCCAAGGGAGCGATGCTGTGATTGCATGCTCGGACTGATATCTTATGTGCATTAAGCACTTGTAGAAGATATCAATAGGATCTTAGTGAGCAATGGGTTATGTACTCAGATTGATGTCTTATGTGCAATCAGCAATAGAAGATATCAATCAGATCCAAGTGAATGACACTAGATAAGTGTCAATGGACATCCTTAAATACCTAAAAAAGGGCTAAGGATATGATCTTTGATTATGGAGGGCAAGATGAGCTCACTATAAGAAGATACAATGATGCTAATCTCCAAACAGATAAAGATGATTTTCACTTACAATCCGGGTTTAAATTTTGTCTCAATATAGCTGCAATAAGCTATAAGAGCTCGAAGTTAAGTATTGTAGTGGATTCTGATTGATGCTAAGTGTAACACATTGTTTAATACAGCCGTATAGGCGGTTTGGATCAAGAAGTTCATTACTGAACTTTATGTGGTTCCAAGCATTGTTGATCCAGTAAAGTTCTACTGCGATAACAATGGAGCCATTGTTGTGGCTGAGGAATCACGGTCTCACCAGTAATCAAAACACTTACTTTGTCGATTCAATCTGATCTGAGAAGTCAATCAGGGAGAGAATGTGTAGATTTGCGGAATACCTACTAACCCACTATTGAAGTTTCTGATCGAGCATAAGCATGATGAGCACTTGGGTCATTTGATGTTAAATACATGAATGATTGGCTATAGTACAAGTGGGAAATTGTTGGAGTTGGTACCCTAGAGCCAATCTATTATTGTAAAATTGACTCTATAATAAATGTTTATTTATCAATAAAAGACATATTATTCTATATCATGTAAATCATAGTTATATGTAACGATATATGTCCTTAGGATAGTAGAACCATGACGAGGGTATCAAGTGTTTCAAATCTTGATAGTGAGAACCCTATGATCACATATGGTGGCCATTCTAGAAACGTCCGTAACCCCAGTATTATTCTAACAAGGAACATAGATAATACGGTAATGTTATCATAGCATTGAACGACCCTGTCAAAAGGCAGTGACTGATCTCACTTGTCAAGGTTGTTTGCCGACAACCTGGTGCAATGTATGGGTGCTTGCTAGAGGCAAGTTCTGATAGACCCCACCACAGGATTCCATATGGATGGTAACCCCTGTTGTCTATGGAATAAAATCCCCTCTAACAGATGGTAATGGCATGTGATCCTTAGACTTGAGATCACTGGAGCGCCTTGTGCACCAAGTGGTGTAGTTTAACACCAGCCCAACGTAGTTCTATTCAAAGCTATCAATATGGTAGTGATTGGCTACGTTGAGAAGTGTCTCGAGACTATGGTGGATCGACAAAGGATTCATCACTCCTGGCTACGGGAGAAGTTATTCCTCCGAGTAATACACTAAATGCGTGGCCCACGGTGATTGGGGAGTTGATGCTCGGAATCCAATTTAATATTCCTGTCATTGGTCTAGTAACTGAATACAAAGATGTCGAGGATATCTGAGGTTGACACTATTTTTGTACCCAAGTCTCGATGAGATAATAGTTGATGAAAGGATTTGATTGCACGGTAACCATATCGTTGACATGCTACGGTTTCACTGAATCCAAATCTATCAGGTGGCCATGATGCCTTGCTAGGGGCCAATCTTGGTTTGTATGTAGTGAGACGATTAAATGGTGTTAATCGCGATACTACGCACTATCGATATGATGAGGAGCCTACGAGTTACACACTTAGAAGATAATTTAAGAATCAATTTGTGAGAAGGGTACTTTCATCTTTTAGGACGAAATGGTATTTTGGTAATCCGCTGACAGTGCAATTAAATTTGCTGAGGTTGTTGCCTGTATTTAATTTTAATATTAAAATTAAATTAGTGAGATTATATTTAAATATATCTATGTATATATTTAAATGAATTATTATCATTAATTAAATGTTAATATATTATTATATATATTAATTGATTTTAATTATAATAATAATTAATTAATTAAAATACCATAAAAGGTGTGTTTGGTTGCAAGGGTGAACTAGGGTTGGAGCCCATGGCTATTTCTAAGTGGAATAGGGTTTTAATTGTTGCACTATATAAGTGCAACTTAAAATTAAAACAAAGTGAAAGATCCATTCAATTAAAACCCTAGCCACCCAAAAGGTTCTCTCTCTCTCACGTTTTCTTCTTCAAGTGAAGAAGAAAATTTTTCAATTTTGATTGTTCTTGATTCTTGATGCTGGCAATTGCTCTAGCAAAACAATTATCGATTCTTCAGATCATCTTCGTGTGGACTTCCGTGAGTGTGATCCTACATTGGATCGATTACCAAAGAATCACGTGAAGCGATGAGCGTGCAATAACCCGATAAAAGCGGGAATAACCGTGAATAGTAACCGATGAAGCAAAGTTGTTGTGTCCGAAATCAGAGATATTCAGAGGAGTCTCCAAACATCGATATGAACTAAATCCTTGTATGGATTTGTTTTTAATATAGTTTTATTTTACGTTTTAGTTTATGCATGAAAACGTTATAATCTGTACTCGGATCTTGGTTCGTGTAATTGATCGATTCATTTTAAATACTATGTTTTTCTATTGCGCGAATCTGGTCAGTTACTAACACGAGCTTTACTTTCGATCTGAATGGTGGCCCCACGCCCGTGTGAACTTCTTCTTGGCCATGCTCTTAACCAAGACCTTCTTCGAGCCAATAGCAAGCTCGACAACTTTCTTTCCTGAGCCTTCCAACTGCTTGGTCGGTTTCTTTTTCCCCGAGCCCTCCTATAGCTCAGCCAATTTCTTTTTTCTCGAGCCCTCCTACTACTCGGTCACCTTCTTCTTCCCCGAACCTTCCATCGACTCAGAGTGTTTCTTCATCGAACCCTTATGGAGCTCGGGAGTTTCTTTTTATGCAACTACTTTGGAAGCAATTACGGGCTTTTTAGCACTTAGGCCTTCCCCAAGCTCTCCATCAATTCATTTGAGGGCCAGCGGCGAGGAACCTGCCCTAGTCACCTCGGCAAAAACCCGTGGGCTTTTTTTTCACCGAGATGATCAACTGGTTCTTAGTAGCCCCGCAAGCTGCCATCTTCCTCTTCAAGTTCTTCAGTTTATAGACCCACATATCTACAAAGAGAGCAAAATTGTTAACGACCTATCAAAGAGGAGATGTAGAGAGCTAGTTATCAAACACTTTACCTTTCTCAAAGATTGTGTAGAATTTTATAGCACTGTCGCAAAAACTGTACGCTATCAGGTGAGAGAGCATGATAAGCTGGGTAACGTCGCACTCATTGTTGGGAAGCCCGCTAAAATGTTGAAGTTGCTCTTGGCTCGCTATAGAGAGAAAGTTTTGCTAGACGTTTACTGCAAAATGAAAGAAGTATAGGATTAGTTCGCTTGCCCGACTAGAGAACCCTCTTGTTTCACACAAAGATCATAACACTTACTAGCCTATAAGGCAAAAGTGCCGATCTCCCCAACTTCATAAAAGAAATATTGGGAGTCCCAATTGTAAGTAAATCGGTGGGTAAACATAGCGGAAAACAAAAATATTTCCCATCGATTACTCTGAATAATCCAAAATCAGGGTCTGATATGTATATATTTTACATGTTTAAATTGAAAAGAACAAATATAAAAATAATCCAGACAAGGATCAGAAATCATACGCACGTTTGGAGACTCCTTCAAATGTCTTTGAATCTACTTCACTACCGATCCAAGAATAGGATCGAACGAACGGTGATCCACACGAAGACAATCCGAAGAACCAAATAGGGATTTGCTACATTCTCTTTGGCTTCAAGAATCAAAGAAAAATCAAAGGAAACTTTGATTCAAGTGGCCAAGGGAAACGTGAGAAGGGATTAGAGAAAAAGGGGGCTGCCCCTTTTTCCTTTCAATCAATGAAAATGAGATGAATAATTTTCTTTAATATAACGCATGCACTTATATAGTGCATGTGTCAAAACCCTATTCCAATGAGGAATAGGCATGGCTCCAACCTTTGTATTCTAGTATTTTCATTTTAAATTAATTATTATTATAATTAAAGTCAATTAATATATTTATTAAATATATTAACATTTAATTAACAATAATAATTCATTTAAATATATGTATACATATATTTAAATATAATCTCACTTATTTAATTTTAACATTAAATTAAATATAGGCAACAACATCAGCAAATTTAATTGCATTGTGATATTACCAAAATACATTTTTGTCCTAAAAGACAAAAATGTCCCTTGCACAAACTAATTCTTAAATTATCTTCTATGTGTGTGACCCGTAGGCTCTCATCATACCGGCAGTGAGTAGTATCACGATTGATACCAATTAATTGTCTCACTACACACAGACCAAGATTGGCCCCTAGCAAGGCATCATGGCCACCCGATAGATTCGGCTTCAGCGAAAAAGCTACCTATCAACGATATGGTTACCGTACAATCAAATCCTTTAATCATTTGTTATCTCATCGAGACTAAGGCATAGAAATAGTGTCAGCCTCAGGTAATCTCAATATATTTGTATTCAGTTACTGGACCAATGACTGGAATAATAAATTAGACTAAGCAACAACTCAATCCCATTGTGATCACAAATTTAGTGTCATTGTCATTAACTAAATTGCGCTATGAGATAACTTCTCCCATACCCGGGAGTGATGAATCCTCTGTCGATCCATCATGGCTTGATACACTCCTCAATACAGCTAATCACTACCGTATTGATAGCTCTGAATAGAACTACGTTGGGCTAATGTCAAACTATACCAATCGGTGCACAAGGCACTCCAGTGATCTCAAGTCTAAGGATCACATCCACCACCATTCGTTAGAGGATTTGTTCCATAGACACCGGGGTTACCATCTATATGGAATCCTCCTGGGTAGGGTCGAATCCAAATTTGGAACTTGCCTACAGCAAGCACCCACGTGTTGCACCAAGTTGTCGGCAAACAACCTTGACAAGTGAGATCAGTCACTGCCTTTTGATAGGACCATTCAACTATGATAGCCTTACCGTATTATCTGTGTCCTTGGTTAAAATAATACTATGGTTTTTAGAATGACCACCGTATGTGCTCATATGGTTCTCACTATCAAGATTTGAAACACTTGACACCCTCGTCATGGTTCTATAATCCTAAGGACATATATCAATACATACAACTATGATTTACATGATATAGTAGATAATGCCTCTTATTGATTAATAAACATTATTACAAAAAGTCAATTCCACAATAATTGATTGGCTCTAGGGCACCTACTCCAACACCAATTTCCAACCTTCTTTGGGACTCCGACCAAACCATTAAGACGTACTTTCCTCACTTTAGAGAGGTAATACGTCTAGTCTTGGCTCTTTTTTAACCTATACAGGTTGACAAGCTCGTCCACTGATAGCTCGCCTAATTCGGCTATATAGTATGCTATGTACATTCCTACAATTATTATGTACGAGTTCCTCGTGAGTTAAAAGGGAGCAATGCCGAACTTTTTCAGCACGTTGGCAATAAAGTAATGAGGTGGGATGGACAGCTCATACCTCAAAAGAATGTCAAAGATCACCGCCCAACCTCTAATGGGATCTTCGGGAGATATCTCTTGGAGCCCTCAATAGGAGTTGAGTCGCATAAATATCCTTTTTGCGCTCAAGATCCTTGACTCCAATCTAGGAACTTGGCTTTTTCCTAAATCTAGGGGCTAGTGAGCCCCTTGGTAGGGGAAGCTCAACAGAGGCATTGTCCGAAAAACTCGTCGCATCACTGTCCAAGCTCTTCACGGTGATATCCTCAGACACCTCGTCTAGGATTCCTCCCCCACGGACTACTAAGGTTGCTGGGAGTCAAAAACTCAATCTATGTTATGACTATTGGACGAAGACATGGTGATAGCATGCCTCTAGATACCTAAAACAGAAGTAAACAAGTGTTAGAGCTTAAAATATCAGCGGCCTATCCACACTTGCTTTTAGTTTAGGAATTCAGGATAGCTCACATCGGCCAAGAGGTACAATTGAACTACCAAGATTCTGGTGGCTTCCTCCCTAAACCCTCATAAAGCCAAACCAGTGGGTTTACTCAAAAAACCTAAAAAAGCTAGTGTGGCCATAGCAATGTCCACCCTCAACGATAAAGAAAGCATAAAATAAAGAAGAATGAGAACAAGAGCCTTACCGGAGTGAGAAAAACGATGAGAAATCGCCAAAAGATCGTCGTAGGTCTAAAGAAGTGACGATAGAGAATAGAAGGCAACCAACATTGAGGTATGAAAATATTTGCAATCATAATTCCTTCGATGAAAATGCCTATTTTTATAGTGGTAAGCGTGGGAGACGAAAGGGCGGGATTCGACCTCTACCTTTTATTTGCAATGAATCTCAACCCTTCATTCGTTGAGCAATCTTGACTGCTCGACATGTCCACATATCAATCATTTACAAAGGGCGATCAACCGTCAAAATTTTGCAATCATAACCATCATCGTACATCGCCTCGACTTTGCGCATGGACAGTTGTAGTCGTTCATGTACGAAGAAAAGTGATTGCAAAAGTCGGTTGCATTTAATGTGACGATCGCATGGAAATTACCTACATGCCCCTCGTTTCAAATTCCAATTTTATCAAGAATATCTCAGTGAAAAGCTAAGTCTTGTTCACGTCCACTAAAACTAAGGCTGACTAATGAAGCTTAACCAATTCTACAGACAGCATGCAACTTGTGAAGTTCAAGCTAAATGTCAAATCAAGCAGTTAGTTTCGAAGCTCAAAACGAGCACCAAACACTAGGCGGTAGATGTTGTGTGTGATTTTTCCATTAAGCTCGGAGAAGTCAGAATCCCACGAGGATGTAGTTTGACCCAAAATCAGTTTGGCTCAAAACTTGTCTGTCCCAGCATAAGCTCGTTGAGATATAGCTTGACCCAACATAAGCTAGTCGCGACCAACTCTGGCATTTGTTTGACAAATCACAAATAAGCTCAGATCTTGGATATTTTGGAAGAGATTAGATCAACAGTAATGATGTCACGATCTTAGCGCACAATCACAAGAATATCGGAATTGCAACTCGAACGTGATTGCAATCCCGATAATTTCTCTATTTCCTTGTTTACAAAGGTGTATATAAACCCCCTCCAATGATGAGAAAGGGGTTAGCAAATTGTTCTAGGCATTATATATTTCTTGTAACCTCTCTAAAGCAAATAAGAAAAACAGAGGACGTACGCTTAAGTTCTAACTTGTCAAACCACTTTAAAAATTGATTGGTTTCTTTACGTTTACGCACTTTTTCATATACAATTGCTGGTTATCTTTAATCACGTACACAACAGTTTTGATTCCACCAAGGTCAATCAAATCACTTCAGTTGGTGTAAATTTTGCATCAACAGACATGTTTTTTTCTAAAAACACAAAAAAGAAAATTAAAAATACGAAATCTATTACCTACACGACCGATAAAATTATCTCAAATTACCATTTATTTTGTTCATCTTAAAGAGTTTGTCTCAAATATGACATTATTTCTCATTTAGAATTTTATGTAAAAAAAAAAATGATTTGAAATGAAAATTAGTATTAAACTTAGAGTCAACTGATTATTGATTCGTCAAAATCGTGTGTCTATATATATATATAACCTAGAGTCAGCTGATTATTAATTTGTCAAAATCGTGTATATATACTGTTGATGCAAGATTTACACCAACTAGAGTGATCCAATTGACCTTGATGGAATCGGAACCGATGTGTGCGTGATTAAAGATAACCAACAATGTGATGAATTTAAATGCAGAAAAGTAAAGAACAATGAACAATTTTTTAACTGGTTTGGCAAGTTAGAACTTGAGCCTATGTCCACTATTTTATATATATATATAACTATAACCTAGAGTCAGCTGATTATTAATTTGTCAAAATCATGTATATATACTGTTGATGCAAGATTTACACCAACTAGAGTGATCCAATTGACCTTGATGGAATCGGAACCGATGTGTGCGTGATTAAAGATAACCAAAGCAATGTGATGAATTTGAATGCAGAAAAGTAAAGAACAATGAACAATTTTTTAACTGGTTCGGCAAGTTAGAACTTGAGCCTATGTCCACTATTTTTCTTATTTGCTTTGAGAGCTTTCAAGGAAATAGTATAATGTCTATTACAATTTGCTAACCCCTATTCCATTGTTGGAAAGGGTTTATATACAAGTTTTTTTTAAAGGAAATAGAGAAATTAAAGGAATTACAATTAAGATTGAAATGCAACTTTGATATTCTCGCGACTAAGTGCTAAGATCATGCTATCATTGTTGTTGATCTGATCTCTTTCGAAATATCTGGGATTTGAGCTTATCTGTGACTTGCTTGAACAACTATCGAGATTGGTCGCAACTAGCTTATGTTGGGTCAAGCTATATCTCAACGAGCTTATGCTGGGTCGAACAAGTGTTAAACCGAACTAATTCTGGGTCAAACAAGTGTTAAACCGAACTAATTCTAGGTCGAACTATAACCTCGCGGACTTCTGACTTCTCAGAGCTTAATGGAAAAATCACACACATCATTTACCCCCTAGCATTCGGTGCTCATTTCGAGCTTCAAAGACTAATTGCTTGATATGTAATTAAGCTCGAGCTTTATAAGTTGTATGTTAAATGCAGGCTTGGTCGAGCTTCATGAGTTGGACTTAATCTCAATCAACGTGAACAAGACTTAGCGTTTTCTCTATTATGACATTCACAATAAAGCGGGAATTTGAAACAAGGGGCATCCGAGTAATTTCCACAGAGTTGTGTCACATTAAATGTAGTTGGCTTTTTTAGTTACTTTTCGTCTCGCTTGGGCAACTACAGTTGCCCACGCGCAAAGTCAAGGTGACGTGAGGTAACGGTTATGATTACAGAAGTCTAATAGTTGATCATGCTTTGTCGATGATTGACACTTGGCCACGTCGAGCAATCAAGATTGCTCAACAAATGAAGGGTTGAGATTTGTTGTAGATCAACAGTTGGGGTCAAGTCTCGCCTCTTTGTCTCCTATGCTCACTAATATAAAAGCAGGCAAACTTCATCAGATTTACACACTTGCAAAAATACTCAGATTTTACTTGCTTTCACTCTGTCATTATTATCTCAACTTCACGACGATTTTCTAGCAAACTCCTACCACCTTTACGCTCTAGTAAGGCTCTTTTCTTCCTTCTTACTCATTTTACACATTATTTGCTACTAAGGGTGGGCATTGCCATGGCCACATTAGCCTTTTTTAAGGTTTCTTAAGTATACCCACTGGTTTGGTTTTTGAGGGGTTTAAGGAGGTGTCCGTTGTAATCTTGGTAGCTCGCTTGTGTCTATTGATCGACGTGAGCTACCCTAGGTGCCTAAACTAAAACCAAAGTGTGGATAGGTCGCTGAATTTTTGAGCTCTGACATTTGGTCACTTCTGTTTCAGGTATCCGAAGGTGAGCTTCCACCATGTCTTTGTCTAATAGCCACAACATAGGCCGAATGTTTGATTCCCTCGTGACCTTGGTTGTTCGCGGGGAAGTTGTCCTAGAGGTTTCAGAGGAGCTTAGACCCCGATGTTGCGGCTCCTCCAACCATGCTTATGCAGGGAATCCTCCACCAAGGATGTCTCCAATTCATAGGCCCCAGAAGGAACTGAGTTCCTCAATTGGGGCCAAGGATATTGAGCGCATAATAAACGTTAATGCGACTCAACTTCCTTTGAGGGCTCTAGGAGACTTCTCCTAGAAAAATCCCCCCAAAGGTTGGGCGACGATTTTAGATACCCTCTTGAGGTATGGGATGTTTGTTCCCCTTCATTTTTTCATTACCAACATCCTGAATAGGTTTGGCATTGCTCCCCTTCAATTGACGGGGAACTCTTATATAATCATTGTAGGTATGTATATAACGTATTTGATAACTTACCTAGGCAAGCTATCTGCAGAAGAGCTTGTCCATTTGTATGGGTTGAAAAAGAGTCAGGACCAAACGCACTACCTCTCAAAGGTGAGGAAAGTACATTTTAATGGTTTGGTCGAAGTTCCAAAGAAGATTCCGCACTAGGACTCTCAATATTTTTTCTACAAGTCCAGGGTGACCAGTACTTTCGCCTTAAAAACTAGTAAGACTTCGATCCTCATGCAACTAAAGAATATTTCCTAGTTCAGTAAGCGAACTAACTTTATATTCTCTTTGTTTTGCAGTAAACGTTGAGCAGAATTTCCTCCCTGACGCGAGCTTAGAGAGGCTTCAACGATTTAGCAATCTCCCTAATAATGAGCATGATGTTACCAAGCTCATCACACACTCTCGGTTGAATGCGTATCGCTACTGCACCAGAAAAGCCAAGTTTTGCACCATTTTTGAAAAAGGTAAGTGTTGAATAGCTCGTTGTTTATGATCTTGTTTTGTTAGGTCGCTACCGACTTGCTTCTTCTTTGTAGACATGTGGGCCAAAAAAACTAAAGGCTTAAAGAAGAAAGCACCAACCCGTAGGGCTACTAAGAAGCTGTCGATTGTCTCGATAAAGAAGCAGCCCACGGACACTGCCAAGGCGATAGAGCAAGATACCTCGCACCCGGCCTTCAAGTGCGGCATCGGTGAACTTAGGGAAGGCGCAAGTGCCAAGAAGCCCACAATTGCCTCTAAGACAGCCAAGGAGAAGGGTGCCCCCAAGCCCTAAAGGGTTGGCAAAGAAAACCCCCAAGCAAGCTAGAGGCCCGGGGAAGAAGAAGAGATGCCCGTAGTAGGGATGGAGGGTCGGGAGGGCAACAAAAAGTCGCCCGAGCTTGAATAAGGGAGGCCTCGAGAAAACAAAAGGTCATCGAACAGCAGGGAGGCTCGGGTTAGAAAGTTTCTGGGCAAGCCGGTGGCCCGAATGATACCTTGGCCAATGGTACGGCCAAGAAGAAGTCCATCCCAACGAATGAGGTCATCATCCCCATGGGAAGTAGGTCAAGCTCGCCTTTGCAATGAGGTAGAAGGAAGGCAAATAAGGCAACTTGTGCCTCGCTCGACGCAATGATTGATGGGTTCCTAAAGCACGTTGGTGTTGGAGCCTCGACGGCTAGGGAGGTCATTTCACCGCAAACCTACGAAATGCCTAAGAACGCCTCTCTTCACGAGCTGCTAGCTCACGCTTACAACTATGTTACCAAGGTATTGATAGTCCACCTTTCTTTCTTTATTCAGAGGCTTTTTCCTTCATTTTCAGCTAATTGCTTCTTCTTTTTCAGGCTTGTGTGGTGACCAAACTCCTCCTCGATGAGAGCTATCCCACATTGGAGGGTAGAAGCAGAGAAGCTCAAGGAGGACGCCTTGGTGAAGGCCAACTCGACGGAGAAGGAAAGAGGAGTTGTTGTGGGCCGAGCTTGAGCAGCTAAAGAAAGAGGCTGAGGCCTTTGAAGTCAGAGAGAGCGTTTCTTAACAAAATCAATGTGAGCAAGGCCGCTTAAGCAAAGGCTGAGGCGAGCTTGGCCGAGGCTGAGAAGAGTTTGGCACAACAGCAGGGTGCCAATAACAAGTTGAATTTTGAGCTCGCCACGGCCTTAGAAGGCTGCCTCGTAATGGGAGGTCAAATATGTGGAGGCTTCATGTGATCTTTTCCAAGAGAAAGAAGATCATAAAGAGGCTGAGTCAAAGGCTGTCCAGCTTAAGATCAATGTTAAAGAGCTGAGGTTGAAGGTCAAGAGCCACGCTTGGGACACCTCAGTCTACCTTGTTCAACAGTTGTGGGAAGCCCATCCCTCGCTCAATTTCTCCTTCCTTCGTGTGTCTACCAAAAGGAGATCGATTGGATGAAAACTGAGGCACAAGGCTTGGAGTATGTTTATTCTAACAACTCCGAGTCTAATAGCGAGGATGAGGAAGAGATTGAGGAAGAGATCGAGGAAGAGGAGGAGGAAATCGATGTCAAACAAGAGATTAAAGACCCGACCCTTTTGGCCTCACTCCCAGCTATTGTCATCGACTTCCCTCAATCGAGCCTCCAAAAGATGCCCCAACTCCTGCTCTCGAGGATGCTACTCAGACTCCTACTGTTGACGATGCTCTTGCCCTGTTTAGACTTTTTCTTTTCTTTTTTTTTTTTTTTTTTTTTTTTTTTTTTTTTTTTTTATAGTTTAGGTTGTAACTAAACTATCTTACTTAATGGAAATTTGGTTTTCCCATTTTTGTTGAGCAATATTTTCATTTCTGCAGAGTCATTTTAATTGTTCTGATCGAACTTAGCATAAAATATTCGAATTTGTTCCAAGTTATGCGTAGCTCACTTCTTTAGGAACTTTTTCGAATAAATAGGAAAATCTTTCGTGCGACGACATCGAGTTTAGACTAATTATCTACCTTGAGTTTTGGTCACCGATCTATGGTTGACTTCCTTTTGACGTGTTTTACTCGAGCGTTTCCCGAGTTTTAACTTCGTCGATTCGGGGAATTCCTCCCTTGATGAGTTGAATTTTGGCGTGGCTTATAAAGCTAACCTACCTTTTTCCGAACTCTTGACTCAATTTTTGGATGTGATCGCTTAGGTCGCAATTTTGAAACAACAAATAAGTAATAATAAACAAAAACAAAGGTTATCAATAATACCTCTTTATTGATTAATGAAGTCTCGTCGTAAGAGACCTTACATTTACTAAGAGAAATGAGATATAACAAAATTGAAACCCGAGCTGCTTATTGGTAGTACCTTTGCAAATGCTCGGCATTCCATACTCACAATACAGTTTCGCCATAAAGGTATTCTAAGTGGAAAGTTCCTGGTGCGATTTTTTCAAAGATCCTAAAAGGACCTCCCCATTTGGGCCCAAGTGCCCCCAAGTTTGAGTTTTGCATACTCGGAACAACCTTTCTGAGAACTAGGTCACCCAACCCGAAGTCTTAGTTCTTGACATTAGAGTTGAAGTATCTTTTGGCACCCTATTGATAGGAAGCATGCCTCAACTAAGATTTGGCCCTATGCTCTTCAATTAGATCTAGCCTTAGACGGAGTAGGTCCTCATTTGTTTCTTCATCAAAGACCTCTCTCCGAAACAAACTAATCCCCACTTCTACCGAGGGGTCATTGCCTTTCATTCAGGAAAGTGAGAGCGGTGTCTCTCCCATGAGCTTTTGGCAATCGTTCTATATGACTATAAGGCTTCGGGTAGTTCGTCTGCCCATCTTCCTTTGAGAGAGTTGAGCTTCTTTTTTACAGTGTGCTTGATTACTTTGTTAATAGCTTCTACTTGACCGTTGGTCTAGGGCCGGTAGAAGGCAGGGAAGCTTTTCTTGATTCCGAGCCTTTCATAGAACGATTGGAAATATTCACAATCGAACTGTTTCCCATTGTTAGTTATGATGGTATGGGGGATTCTGAATCTACAAATGATGTTCTTATAGATGAAATCCTTTAACTTGCTTAAAGTGATAGAGGCTAAAGGCGCTCGGCTTCTACCCACTGAGTGAAGTAATCAACCGTAACCACTGCGAACTTGACACCTCCTGTTCCTTGAGGCAAAGGGGCTATCAGATCGATCCCCCAGATCGCGAATGGCCATGGACTTGTCAATGTGGTCAAATCTTGGGGTGAAGCTTGCAGAATATCTGCAAATCTTTGACATTTATAGTATTTGCGTACGAAGTCTGCCGCATCGTCGAAGATTGTTGGTCAATAATACCCCTGGTGGAGTACTTTGTATGCCAAAGATTTTCCCTCGACATGATTCCCACAAATACTTTTATAGATTTCCTTCAAGACATACTCCGCATCTTCGTGATCGACACATCTCAATAGTAGGCAATTGTAGCCTCGCTTATACAACTTGTCGTTGATAAGCGTATATCAAGCTAATTTTGCTCGAAGGGTTTTGGCTTTGTTTCTTCCTCGAGAACTGTCCCATCTCTCAGGTACGCAGTTATTGCATCCATCCAACTGTACATTTACCCTGTCACCAAGACCGATTCTTGTGATGTGAGGATGTTAGGACTTGGAAGAAATTTGACTGGGAATGGAATCAATCGCTTCTTCGCTCATCGCTGAACCCATGTGAGCTAAAGCATCGGCCACTGAATTCTTCTCCTTGAGGATCTATAAAACTGCATAAGTCTTTAATTGCTCGAGTTCATATTTTACCTTCCAGAGATAGGATGACATTCTTTCCTCTTTTGCTTGATACTCTTCGAAAATTTGGTGGACCATGAGCTAAGAGTCGCTAAAAATTTTAATTGACCCTACCCCCCCTTCTTTGGCGAGGCGGATCCCCACGAGCATAGCTTCATACTCTGCCTCATTGTTCGAGGTGGCAAACCCAAATCTAACTGCTGCTCGAATTGGGTTCCCCTTAGGACTTTTGAGTAGGAGCCCGGCTCCCGCTCTCTTCTCATTCGAGGACCCATCCATGTACAAGGTCCACTGCAATAAACTATCAAGCTTTGGCTCTACTGGCTTGTTTTCTTATAAGGTGCTCACTTCTAGTGAACTTATTTCTCCCTCGGGCTAGTATGACAACTCTGAGATAAAATCAGGTAAAGCTTGTCCCTTAATTGCGATTCTTGGGATGTACTTGATGTCATGTTGACTCATCTCCATAGTCCACTGAATTAATCTACCTGACGCCTCAGGCTTCTACATTATCTTTCTCAACGAAAAATTTGTCAGGACATGTAAAGAGTGTGCCTGAAAAAAGGGCCACAACTTTCAAGCAGCTATGACTAGTTCATAGGGGAGCTTCTCCATTTTGGGATACCTTGTCTCAGCATCGAGCAACCGCTTGCTTACATAGTACACTGGCCACTGTATTCCCCCTTCTTTGCATACCAAAGTTGCAATGATCGCGAACTTAGATACCAATAAGTATAACAGTAGGGGCTCACCCAAATGGGCTTTAACAACAAAGGAGGTTGCCCCAAATGCCTCTTCAACTCCAGGAATGCTTTCTTGCACTCTTTTGTCCACTTGAAACACTTATTTCCTTTCAGGGTTTCAAAGAAAGGTAGGCACCTACCAGTAGCTTGGAAAGCGAACCTGCTCAGTTCACCCACTCGCACTGTCAAACTTTGAACCTACTGTATACTAGTCGGGCTCTTCATGTTCATGAGAGCTTGAATCTTGTCTAGGTTGGCTTCAACACCTTGTTGATTCACAAGGAAACCCAAGAACTTCCCCAAGCTTACTCCGAAAGCGCACTTCAAAGGGTTCAATCTCATTTAGTATTTATGAGGATATCGAACATTTTCCCCAGGTGCTCGATGTGGCTTTCGATGACCTTAGACTTGACGAGCATATCCTTAATGTACACCTTCATTATTTTGGCAATTTGCTCGACGAACATTTGATTCACCAAACGTTGATAGGTCACTCTAGTGTTCTTCAGGCCAAATGGCATAACCCTGTAATAATAAATACCTCGGTCAATAATAAAGAAGGTGTGTTCTTCATCGGGCTGATGCATAGGGATTTGGTTATATCCTGAGTATGCATCCATGAAGCTTAGTAGTACGTTCTCATCTGTCGCATCTACTAGTTGATTGATCCGGGGTAGCGAAAAGCTGTCTTTGGGATAGGCCTTGTTTAGATCAGTAAAGTTGATGTGAGTCTGCCACTTGCCATTGGACTTCTTCACCAAGACCGAGTTGGTGAGCTAGTCTGGGTACTTTACTTCTTAGATGAATTTGATGTTTAAGAGCTTATCAACTTCATCCTTGAGTGCTCTGGATCGCTCAACGTCCACAGATCTTCTCTTTTGTCTTATGGCTCAAGCCTCTAGGTTGACATTCAGTTTGTGGTACATTACCTTAGGGCTAATCCCCACCATTAAGGCTATTTTCGAGCCGAGCCAAGCTGAGTTTTTGGCTTAATGAGCTCAGCTCGTGAAAGAGGATGAAAATTCAAGTTAAGTTGAGCCATGCCGATGATTTCTTGGCTTAGCTCGGCTCGGCTCGGCTCGTAAAAGGAGAAGAGGATTTCGAGCCTAGCTCACGAGCCAGCTTAACGAGCTGAGTTAGAGCTAGCTCGCGAGCCAATAGTAAAAAACATGCTATTTTAAAAAAAAAAAAAAAATCAAAGCAGATTCTTCTCTCTCTAATTTATTACTTTTCTTTTCTCTTTCTCATTTATTACTGCTTTCTCTTCTTTTCTCTCCCTCTAATTTATTACTCCTTTCTTTCTCTTCTTTTCTCTCTCTCTCATTTAATACTATTATCTCTTCTTTTCTATCTCTAACTAAATTACTCCTTTGCTTTCTCTTCTTTTCTCCATTTCTTTTATTTTCTCTTTCTTTCTTTCTCCTTGTTTCTCTGGCTCTCTCCACCAACTCTGAAGCTATTCTCATTACCCTTTTGTTCTAGGGTTTTAGATTTTCTTTTGCTTTCTGATCTCTCTTTTGGTAACAAAACCCATTTTCCAAATTGAAAAGAAGATTCGACTTATTTTCTTTTAACTTTCCCCTAACCTTTTTCTTTTCTTTTCTTTTTAACCCATCTTCTTCTTCTCTTTTTGTTACTTATTACTCCTTTGCTTTCTCTTCTTTTCCCTCTCTAATGGCTCCTGTTTCTCAAATAGTTTGATTTGGTTTGGTTTTACAGCAAAGGGTTTTAGTCACATTTTTAGGGATTTTAACATCAGGGGGGTACTTTGTTATTTTTACAAACTTTTGTTTTGATAATTTTAGTTTAATCCCCCATACTTTATAAAACCCCTAAAACACACCTAATAATTCGAGTCTGGCTCGGCTCGCAAGCCTAACAAGCCGAACCGAGGGAGGCTCGAACTTGGCTTGTCTCTCTCACGAATCGAGTTGAGCCGGCTCGATTCTAGATGAGGTGAGCCATTAACGAGCCTTACTCGAGTCGAGCCAACTCGCGAGCAGCTCGCCTTATTGAGCAGTCTTACCCATCATGTCCGTATGTACCCAAGCGGACACGTCGAGGTTTTTCTTTAGGAACCCCACTAAATTGTTTGCCAGCCTGTCACTCAAACTGCTCCCAATTTTTAGCACGCGAGTTAGGTCTTTCTTGCTAACAGGTACTTCTCACAACTCTTCTGTAGACCCTGTTGTAGACTCTTCTTTGTAGATGCGAGGATCTATGGTGTCCTCCAAGGCTCGGACTTAATAATGACCATGGTCCTCAAGAGTGGCCACTTTTGTGCAGCAGGAATGGCCCGATTATAACATTCCCAAGAATCTTTCCTACAACTCCTAATTGTTGTGACCCTGCCTGTGGTTGGGAATCTCATTGTTTGGCAGCGCACTAAGGTAATTGCGCTTTGGTCATCCAGGATCAGCCTCCCCATAATGACATTACACTGCCCTTATCTAAGACTCTTTTCCAAGAGTCACAGGCAACTCAATTGTTACCTTAGGGACCAAGCTATCCCCAGTGAATCCGTATAGTGGCAACGGACATTCCCTTTGGTCACGTTCCGTGAACCCCATTTCTCGGGATGCTCCCAAGAAGATAATGTTGGTTGTGCTGCCATTATCGACCATTACCCTATGTACTCAGGCATTGTTGATACTTGCTGCGATTATGATCACATCATGGTTGTGGCGAGGAGACTAATCACACTCTTCTTTAGTGAATCCTATCACCTCGCTTTCTTGCCTAGGCCGTTCTGGTTTTTTCTTTTTTCACACCTCGCACCCAAGAAATCGAAGTCCCCGTCCTGCCTCCCCACGCATATTGCTCACAAGAGTGCTTGGAGCTCCCTGCAATGTTAGGTCCCCTGTAGATCATACCCACTAGTACATCATTGTTTGGCTGGGTTTGATAGATCTAATTACTCTGCTGGCTTGGATTTTCGCAAGCTGGCTCCTCCTTGACAAGTTCTTTCAAGTGGCCCCTTTTGATCAGATCCTCGATGGCGTCTTTCATAGCCCAACATTCATTAGTATTATGCTTGATGTCTCAAAGGTACCAACAGTATTTTTGGTGATCCCATCTTCCTGGTGCCCTCCTCATTCTTTCTGGTGCGGGCAGTCTTCCAGCCTCACAGGAGACTTCATAGATGTGAGCTACATCTTGAGTCAAGAGAGTGTACTCCACATATCATGGAAAAGGTTGCTTTTTCCCCTGATTATCTGTTTTCTGTCTTTTTTAGAACCTATTCTAGTCTCTATCACTACGATCTTAGCCCCTCCGTTTGTCTGGCGGACTATCTTATCGCCTTTCAGTTGCTCTTCTAGGTGAGTTCCTGGCTAAAGGTCGCCAACGAGCTTTCTACCCGCTGATGTTTGGCGGCCATTTGATAGAACTTAGCCAGGCTCACATGGTCTTCACTTTGAAGCTCTTTCCATAGCTCCGTTTGCCTCCTTATTCCTGCTATTAGCAAAGTCTGTATTGATTCCTCATGTGCATCCGCGACCTTTGCTTACTCATTCTAGAACCTCGTTAAGTACAAGGTCAGAGTTTCATCTCTTTCTTGATGAATGTTACTTAGATAGATGAGCGGCATTGTGAACCATCTTCTCACTTGGAATTGTTGCAAGTACAATGAGAAAAATTGTTTCCAAGAGTGTATTATGTTCGCCTTGAGCCTTTTGTACCACCTCTTGGCATCCCCTACTAAAGTGACTGCGAAACAGTGGCACTTTGCCAAGTCGAAGACTTGATGTAGCTTCATCAAGTCGTTGAAAGAATCAAGGTGATCTCTAGGATCCCCTTTCTCGTCGAACTTACTCTCTGGTGTCCTGAATCCCTAGGGAAGTGGGGCCTGACAAACTTCCTCCGTGAATGGAGAACTCACTATCTCTTCCACCGAATCATTCTAATGGACTCTTAGATCGTCGAACATTCTCTATACCCGATTAAGTCCTTATTATGAGTAGTATTTTGGCTGCGAGCTCTATTCAGCCTTACCTTAAGCAGGTGAGTCTAGAGATCAGCTGCTTATGATCGTGTTCTATCATGTGCATTAGTGCACGAGGTGGAGTCACGATGGCTTGGTCGATAAGTACTATCATGCTCATTTGTGCGCTGCTCATGACATTGGTTAAAATCGGAACGTCGGTCATTGCCAGATTGGCACGCGGCGCTCATCTCGCAAGCTTACAGGCTTGAGCCCACCTTTGGCATAGGTGTGCCGCCGAGTTGGGCGAGCATCCCTTTTTTTACCATGGTTTTCATTCTCCCCCACAAGCTTTTTGCCTAGTCGCCTCTCGAGGTTAATTTGCCCGCAGGATTCGTGCTCATGAGCGGAATGCTCCCTGCTGTGTTGAGGGTTACAGTCGCTCCTTGGTGTCGACGAGCCAAATTGGTCATCGATCGAGCCATTGTGACCCATTGGAGTAACCTCCATGAAGCGTGGCTGATCAAGGTCCTGCTGGGCCAGTTATTGATTTCTCAACTTAACCACATTCTGCTACACCACCTGCGCAACCATCGTCCTTATCATCTCCATCAGCTGGCCATTTTTCAAGATTTGAAGTCCTTACTCCCTGCTGATTTGCGGCTTGTTGCCCTAGTGGTCGACCTAAAAGAGCAGTTTGCTGCACCTCTTAATTAGCGATTTCCACGTTGTCGTGGTTTCTGGTGGTGGTTTTTGATCTAGTACGGGCCATTTGACACTTCAGGTGATTGGGTCACTGAAATTACTTGCCGAAAATTTTGAAAGTAGGTGGAGACATTCCTTCTAGCGCCAAAATGTTGATACAAGATTTACATCAACTAGAGTGATCCAATTGACCTTGATGGAATCGAAACCGATGTGTGCATGATTAAAAATAACCAGCAATGTGATGAATTTGAATGCAGAAAAGTAAAGAACAATGAATAATTTTTTAAATGGTTCGGCAAGTTAGAACTTGAGCCTACGTCCACTGTTTTTCTTATTTGCTTTGACAGATTACAAGGAAATAGTATAATTCCTATTACAATTTGCTAACCCTTGTTCCATCGTTGGAAGGGGTTTATATACAAGTTTTTTAGAAAGGAAAGAGCGAAATTAAAGGATTTACAATTAAGATTGAAATGCAATTCTAATATTCTCGCAACTGAGAGCTAAGATCGCGCTATCATTATTGTTGAACTGATCTCTTCCAAAATATCTGGGATTTGAGCTCATCTGTGACTTGCTTGAACAACTGTCGAGATTGGTCGCGACTAGATTATGCTGGGTCGAGCTATATCTTGACGAGCTTATGCTAGGTTGGACAAGTGTTAAACCGAACTTATTCTGGGTCGAACTATAACCTCGCGGAATTTTGACTTTTCCGAACTTAATAGAAAAATCACACACCAAATATATATATATATATATATATATATATATATATATATATATATATATATATATATATATATATATATATATATATATGTGTGTGTGTGTGTGTGTGTGTGTGTGTGTGTGTGTGTGTGTGTAAAGAGTGCATTAATTCCTAGATCTCGAGCTTATTGATATATTTTATATATAAAGACATCGATCCTCAGAATACATTGTGAGCAATATATATATACATTAATTATATAATAGCAAACAAATTATACATACATTTCTACATTAATTTTACGGCAATATTTTGAGTGTGTTTTGCATGGCCTCCCCAAAAAAGAGCCCTATTTCTTTTCTTGTTCTAGCAAAGAGACTATCAGCAGTCCATAAGTTCTTATTGGAAACATAAACTTAATGCTAACTATTTAAATATAATAATAACAACTACTAAAGCAGAAATAAATGGACAAAATTAAATGTAAAAATAAAGAATACCAAGAATTAACGAGGTTCGGTATTATAACCTACGTCTTCGGGCGCTACAAAAGAAAACTCCACTATCTCCAAATAATATTACAACTTTTTGGGCAATACTACAAATACCCAAACTATATGGGCATTAAAACAATTACCGAAAACAAAGAGGAGATACAACAAAACTTTTCAACTAAATGGTCTTTAATGAAAGAACCCTAACAAGAGGGGTGTAATGGAAATGCAATTTCGGATGCTTATTACTATGGCTTGAGTCGTTATATATAGGCCCCAAAAGTTCCTTTACTTTCATTTCTAAGCAATGTGGAACATACTAACTTTTGGCCTATTTTATATAAGTCCCTTAACCTTTCTCCATTTTCACTTCTACCCCATGAGGGATTTTGCTAAATGAGCCATTTTTCCAACACTTATTAACAGGTTTTTGAGGGTCGATGTCTTTGTGTTGGAGAAGTTCAGACAATGCTTCTGAGAGAATAAGCTTAGTTGGTGGTGGAGTCGCCGGAGATGGAGATTCTTGTAGAGGAGATGAATCACAGGTATTTATGGTGGATTGGATTCTTATAATATCAACCCCTCCATCGTTATTCATCACCACTACGCTGCTCGGCAACCTCTCCGCATAGAATCCTTTGTTCTTTCTCATGTGTCTGTCGAAACATTTACACATTTTCTCAGTACTCACCTTAGTTCCTTGACAATATGTTTCACATTCTTCCTTTATTATTGAACAATCCTTCAAGTTGATTTTGTTCAAAGCAAGCAAGAAATTTAGTCAAAATTGTTTTCTAAACAGTTAAATAACACCAACTAATATGATATTGGTTTTTAAAGCCAAGGATGTTCATGCTATATGTAGTTCTTTTCTCTAAAGAATGTCCACTTTTTCTTTTTCAGAATGTACTTTACAGATAAAAATGTCCTAATTAAAAAATTATTCTATATATATGGCAACCATTAATTTGAAATTTTAAGTAGCTAGTGTTCACAAGGACATGTACCTATCGAGAACCACCAGGTTAGCATGAAGGTTTGTAGTTTTCTCAAGAACAACAAGCTTCAACGGATGCCCCATGGCCAATTGCATAAAGGGAACCACCTGCATGGGATGGGATGGGAGTGATATTCATATAAAGTTATACATAAAATGAATAATATACCGGAAATGAATAATCTTTCCTCCATGAACGTTAATTTTCCACAGAGATTGCTTGGAAAAAAGAATACGAACCCCTTTTTGTTCACAGAGCTCAATTATCCCACGAGTCTCTTCGTTATTCCATTCGCTTCTAGATTTGAATGCTAACAAATTCCCAAAGTCATACGTCCAAATCCTTGTCTTGCATGACACTTTCTCCACAAAAAAAAAAAAAAGCATCAAAACTCAGCATGAAAACGACAAAAATATGTGTTAATCTGCAAACTTCTCTATAAAACTAGCAAGAAAAATTAAGATTCCTACATGCGAGGGGAATCCAAGGCATGACACCGAGGAGAGTAACGGTGCAATTAGATGGAATGACATGGTCGAGTGTCCATTGGAGAGGCCCCCAAGAGAATTGCTTCAATGCGTCCATCACGATTACAACATGCCTATCAGAACTCAGGCAGCTGGGTGACCCTCTTGGCACCAAAATTTCAGCCAATGTAGCGTTTGTATTTGCTGGTTTTGTGGTGGGGCGTTCTGGTGTTGCATCACTGTCAACATCTTCTGCTTTGATGCAAACCACCATCGAAATATATTTTACTGTCTAACCGCGGAGTAAAAGAGAGAGATGTTTGCACTGTGAAAAAAAAAAGGGAATAGTGAGAAAGGGAATTGCTTGTTGGGAATAGTTGTATTTATATGTAGGGGAGCCCCAAAGTTGATATGGAACAAGACCACAGAAACAATTAAAAAACAAAACTGCATTGTTGTTGGAATAATAAAAGAATTGATGAAGAGATCTTGTTTTAATATATAGCATTATATAAAGCAAGAGTTACAAGGAATATTAGCATAGAAATGAATACCAATGAAAATATCTGCCGGCGACAAGAGAGACGTGTAAGGCCAATCAGTATTATACGACACTGTTGAGAAGCTATTGAAACTAGACGGATATAACAAGTCTCTCCATTGGATGCGTTTGAGATTCCTACAAATTGGAGGCTTACTGTGTTTTGGGACTCTTAATTGTCACGCTCACTTATATTACTTGCTTTTTTTTGCCAACACCTATGTCTTCATACTTCTTATACTGAGCTCAATAAAAAATTGGGTAACAATATATAGCCCATCGATGAAGTTCTCAAATCTAGCTAACGATATGGACCTCTGCTTTTCAGGTGCTGAAGTTTGGCCCATCTAAGTTTGTGTTTTTGTAAGAAAATTTAAAGCAAAATATATGTAGAATTCATATCTCCATCCAATTTTTTTTTTTTTTTTTTTTTAAGGTAACTGGACTATCCAAGCCTACATTAGAGTCTGTATAATTCTCATAGTCATGGAACACCCTAAGCTTAATGGACCAAAGTAATAACACAGAAGTGTTGGATACCTCTCTTATGACTCAAACACAAAACCCTTTAGATATTACTAACCTAGTAGTTAAAGGGTTTGTCATCTGGCCATAGGAGAGATATCTTCATCTATCTCAAGTCATTGATTTCGAAGAATTTTCATGGCTATTTTTTAATAAGGTGATAATAAATTTTATCATATTAGGATAAAAGCTCTGTTTCAATTGTATAAACATCTTAAAAAACATGTCAAACTTTTGAAATCTTCAATCTGAATCTTGATAAATTCTTCACATAATATTAGAAGATAACAAATATAAAAGAATAGAAGTGGAACACTGGAATGGCCAAAGGGAAAATGAAATTAAACTCATAACGCTTAGATTACAAACGTAAAGATGAACAACAATCTGCCCACCTGATGACCATTACAAATGTCAAGCTATATTATTTGATTGAAGAATCCCACAAATGCTTGCTAATACTGCAGACAAATTCAAGCCACATAAAAACTAATTAAACATTTCACCACAAACAAACCAAACTAAGACACAGCAATGAAGAATAAGCAGCAACACTACCATATTTATAGAAGACAATATCGTAACCATATAATATAATCTCTTAAACCCTGGAATCCAAAGCCATAATGGTGCTGAGATTCATCGGATGCATATACTGGGTGGATCCAGTCATTATCTGCTGTACGATAATTCTGTTGGCCTTCTCTGATGGATGAAATGGATCCCAAAATGCATACAAATCTCTGTTGGGGCACAAGTTTGAGGCGATTGTGCAGAGGCCAATGCCATTGTAGCGTCCTTGTCCGCAACACGCTATCTTTGATGTCACAAACCCTGTGAAAAATTTACCATATTTCAAAATTAACATGCATCTCACTTCAGCTAATCAATCTTCCTAATCCTAATTAGACAATTCTGGGTCCAAATCTAGCATCAATAAATGCCAGAGGACCAATGACGAGACATCAATAAAGGGCATTTACTCAATGTATCTGTTTTCATCATTCTGTCATGTTATTGTCAATCGGGTAGTTGCATCTATTAACTCATGTGAAGATATGACTGATTGACTTACCATATGCTTGAGGGTTACTGATGAAGTCCATGTGCATATCAAAAGCATTTGCAGCAACGAAAATATCTGATCCGATTTCGCTGTTGAGATTGTTTATCAGTTGGACAAGTTGTGGGTTAAACAAGCCAGCTGCTCGTTCCAATTCCACTGAACATTCACCATTTCTGCCACGCATAGCCAGCTCCGCAGGGACACAACCCAATGGCCCAGTTCCCGTGACCAAAACCCGACGTGCTCCTAATTCATACAGCCTCTGCATTGTCAGAAGTAGCAGTTTAATATAAAGTAATTAAGATTGTAATTGTTGTTTTCTTAATTAGTATATATATCTATATATATGATGTTGAATGTTTTTGAGGCTATTTTTAAGTAATTAGAATTGATGTGGATCTCATTGATTAAGGCTTTTTAATAAGGAAATTCTGATTCGTGAAGTTATAAATGGCTTCTGAACGAAACAGCGAAGTCCCTGTTGGCCTCACCAACCAAGCAAATCCTGAAATAACTCACTCTATCTTCACAAACTAGAAAGCAAATCTTATCAATCCATCATAAATACGTCCCCACAGCATTATTATAATGTTTATTTTCTTCTGTTTCGTGACCATTAAATGAAAAAATTCCGATGATAATTACTTAATTATATAAAAAGAACCCAAAAATAAAATACATAACGTAACAAACATGGTAGTAGCTTGAGTGTTGTTTGTACCAAGGATAGTAAATTAAATAACCTGTAAGATTTTGCGGTACTCAGAAATAAGATACACAACGTAATCAGGTAGAGATAACTGGCGAGATCGTGCAGAAAAGGGCACCAAATAGTAGTTGTTGACGAAGTCATTGCCGCCAAGTGTGATGAGGACAAGGGCTTCGTTTACCAGTCGTTGAGTCTGCTCAGCTCCAATAAGTGCACTGACTCGCTGCTGGTATTGCTCAAAATACTGCAACTGCCTGGTGATTCGGATAATATTCAGCTGCAAAAGTCAAATGAATTGGTTATAACTGAATGTTCTTTGGAGGGGAAAACTAAAGTGAATGAATAAGTTTTATTTACAAATTGGATTCCAGTGTCATTGAGAATTCCGATCCCTGCAGAAGCAAAGTTTGCACCGATGAGAAGCCTCTCTCCAGTGAGTGCTGGGCTCAAGTATGGCAATGTGGGTTCCATGCCAATTTGCTCACCTGATCATGATAAAACATGTCAACATAAATATAACTATCACATACTAACTAGAATAAAACCACATATATAATCTGTCTCCGGCCAAGTCTTTTCTCTTATGATAAACTTACTGATAAGATCGGGAATGTTAAGTCCATTGGAGAAACGACCAGTTGGTCGATGAGTAGGATAGTCAATGCCATACGGGTATGAATCAGCTCGTGCAGTAGTGGCAAGGTAGTTATTGTTGCCATTATCGACAAGCGAATCACCAAACACGAAGAACGCCCTTGCCTCAGCTCGAGAAGCAACACTCCCCAGTGTGATTAACAGACCTAAAATGAACCAGGAAGCGACACCTGAGGAGCCAGCTGCGGCCATAATGAAACCTTAAAACAGCTAGAACTTGAGTTTGAGAAACTTAATTTAACTCCACCCTTGGAGATGAATGAGTGAATATATATATATATATATATATATATATATATATATATATATATATATATATATATATATATATATATATATATATATATATTTGTGTTGTCTACATTTTGATGCATTATTAAATGGTGAGTTCTACCACCAGTGGAGTTAGATAGGGACTGTAGATGCTAAAATTTGCGGTTATGGAAAGAAAGTCTAATCCTGTGAGGTTGAGGCCATTGACAATCCACTGAACTTACACACAAAGCAAACAAGCGTGAAGCTTATGTGAATACCGATACATGTGGTGTCTGTCGTAGGCACTCTAACGCTCAAGTCAATAAGGCTGAATAAGGCAATTTAGTGAGAGCTAAGGGAAGGAAGGGTTACTGCAAGTTTAGTCGAAGACTAAAACTACGACGTAGGTGTATAACTCTTAGGAGTAAAAGCTTGGGAGAAAGTAAGTGGTATTGAGACTGAATGCCTAATGGGAGGCGTGACCTCTATTTATATAGTAGTCGTAGGATCTTCGTATCCTAGTAGGATTTTGAGTCCATAATGGTAGAGATTTAGTGAATAGGAAAGATCTTGATTTACTTGCCTCAATAGGATTAAAAGTCCTAATTCACATAAGATACAGAATCTTGGGCGAATTAGGATAAAACCCAAATAGGAAACAGGTGTATTAGGGCTTTTAGTGAGATTTTGACCCTTCAGAGGCCATCATGGACCAATGGGCCTAGCTCTAGGTAGGCTAATGGCGATACCCAATCTGGAGAGAAGTTGGGTTTAGGCCTTGTGTTTGGCCCATGACATGAATTCTGACATAGGCCCAATCAGAATTGGGCCACGACCTTGGACTTACATAGTAGAAATTACCTGCTTATCAGGCCCAAGATGATTTTTGGCCCATACATTTAGCCCCCCACTCTCTAAGCTAAGGAGTACTTAGCTTCGAGAGTAATCAGTCTAAATAGAGGTCAATTAGGCCGGAGATGGTGTTCTAGGCCGAGTAAAGGTGCCCTCGGCTAAGTGAAGGTGTTCTATCTTGAGGAATGAAGGTGGTCCTTTTTAGATGTCCCTACTCGACTGAACAAGCTGAGTGGTAGGATGTGAAATGCACCTTTGTAGATGTCCCCACTCAGCTAACCGAGCCGAGTGGTAGGATGCCAATGCATCCTTTGTAGATGTCCTCATTCGACTGACCGAGCCAAGTGAGATGTTGCAAGGTATATCCTTTGTAGATGTCCTTACTCGGCCGACCAAGCTAAATGCGAGTGTCGTCTGCTTATGAACTTTTGTATGAAAGATTTTAACACTTCAAGGACTAGAGCTCGAGTCGACTTGTCCAAGCGAGGTGAGTTTTGTCTGAGTGCGATTTGGTGGTGCCAAGAGAATGAGACGTGTGTAATGTAGGGTTTCGTAGACTTTGAGAGGGAAATGGAAGATTGCAAATCCCAAGGTGAGCCTATCACGCGACATGTGTATGGTAGGGATTTCATCTTCCTGTTGAGCGGGAATTTGAAAAGTCACAACCAATCGGATGTTGCCGCGTGTGACCTCTGATAGGTTGGACACTTAGAAAAATGGGGAACGCGGTTGGGCGACTATACATCTACATTTGCTATCGTTTCACTTTCTCTCAAAGTCTTCTTTTTTGCAATAGCACTTCTCGACGATTATAGCCATTGTTCATGGTAAAATTCTACTTCGTTACAGAAATCGACTTCTTTTCTCTTTGCTTTCATTCTCTTTGCATTTTTGAGGTAGTTTGGGCAAGTTTAGACAAGTTTTCTCAAGTGATTTGGTGTTTTTCCGGTTTCTTTGGTTTTGTTTGAAGTTTCTGGAAGTTTGAGTGAATTTTTCTGGGTTTGGTTTTATTTTGGGGTAAGGACTAGGTTATTGGGGTAATTTTGTTTGGATTCTAAGGAAATTTGAGGCATTTTTAAAGATTTCTCTTTAAAACGAAAGGAAGGCTAAAACGAATCTGGGAATTCTGGGAGTAGTGGGTTTTCTAGAAGAAAGAAGAAAGGATTAAGTTACCTTGTGTCTCCATTAGGCTCGCCCAGTGCGCTTAACTGAGTCGAGCGATAACTCCTCCTAGGATTAGCATAGTTTTGGAACCGGTTGAGGTTAAGGTTGACTTGGTCATCCGGTCGGTCAACTAGACTGAGTCGAGTGTAGTGAGGGAATTTGAAGTGGTAAAGACTACTACTCCGATGTCGTCGCATATCGAGTCGAGTGAAGAGAGTCAGAGGGAGATGAAAATGGGAGGTGAGTATGAGAATGCTCCCACTATGGTGGTATTGGATAAGAGGGTGATGTGCCAGTGGGAATTCCCAAAAGGCTAAGTGTAGCTATGGCCGAGCCAACTCCTATTGTGTTGAGTGATGATGACTCTGATGGGGAAGGGGAAAGTGGGGAAGAGAGTGATGGAGAGCCAAGCAATAATCCCGAGGACAAGCCCTCGACAAGTGGGAGTTTTAGGGATGAGCCAAGCTGACCATGCGATGGTATCTTACCATTGGATTATCCCCCCGAGCTCACGCAAGATGACAAGTGGAGAATAAGAACCATATACCACATACCAAACTCGGTAGAGATAAGGTTGCCGAAGCACTATGAAAGAGTCGACTGGATGTGCCAAGATGGATCGACATGTACGACATCTACTTCTATGATGGGTCGAGGTTGTCGATCCCCAATTGATTTGGGAGGTTTTGAATCACTTCATGATTGTGCCGACTCAAATCATGCCAAATGGATGGAGGTTGTTGATGTCATTGGAGCTCCTTTGCACCATGAACTGAGTGAGGTTTCGATTGCACAAGCTTCTTTACTCCTACTACCTGAAGGAGCATGACAAGGACAGGGGCAAGTATACCATTACCCTGAAGCATGACCGACTCCACCTGGTTGTTAGTAATCGACGAACGATGGCAACGGAAAAACAAAAAAATTTCGTTTATCGATTACTTTGATTTTGCCAAGATTAGGTTCTAATGTGTATATATTTTACATGCTTAAATAGAATAAAGAAAATTCGTATAAGGACTAGATTATACCTGCGATTGGAGGATCCATCAATGTCTCTAAATGTGATTCGCTATCGATTCGAGAATGGAATTGAACTCACGTCGTCCACATGAAGACAGTACACCAATAACCAAGAATTAATTTTGGTAGAATTAATTCTTGGCTTTAAAGAGTCAAGTAATGGAAGACAGTGAATAGAGAAGAGACCAAAAATTCTTCTCTCAATTTCAATGCATGGCCTGGGAATGAATTAGGTTCAATAAACCTAATTTTGCTTCATTTATATAATGAGGCAAATATCCCTTCCACCCCTCAAGTTTAGCAACAACCCAAACTTAGGAAGAGAGTGAATAGAGAAGAGACCAAAAATTCTTCTCTCAATTTCAATGCATGGCCAGGGAATGAATTAGGTTCAATAAACCTAATTTTGCTTCATTTATATAATGAGGCAAATATCCCTTCCACCCCTCAAGTTTAGCAACAACCCAAACTTAGGTAGAATTGCATATAAACCCAACTCAATTATTTAGTTTAAATATTAATATTAACTCTAATAATTAAATTTATAATTTTTCTTAATTTCTCCAATAATAAAATTGGACATAGGCAACAACCTCAATTCCTCAATAAATTTAATTACACAGCAAAATTACCAATATGGCCATTCATCTAAAAGACAAATATACCCTTCCAAAAAGTCACCATCCTTAAACTATCTTCTAAATGTGTGACCCATAGGCTCCTTATAATATCGGTAGTAAGTAGTATCGCGATTGACACAAATCAATCATCTTACTACACATAGACCAACCAAGATTGACCCCTAGTAAGGCATCATGACCACTCGATAGATTCGAATTCAATGAAATAGTTACATATCAACGATATGGCTACGGTGCAATCAAATCTTTTTATCATACGTTATCTCATCGAGGCTGAGGTAAAGAAACAGTGTCAACCTCAGTTATCCTTGATATGTTTGTACTCAATTACTAGACCAATGACTGCAATAATAAATTGGATTAAGCTAGAGCTGGGCATTTGGGACCAGGTCCAAAAACCCTATGCTAGGACCGGTCCTTTAGAGGACCAATCCTAGCAGGCATGGTCCCAAAACCGGACCAGGCCTAAGGAGGAAGGCTCAGTCCCTCCATTGGGCCCTCCTCCAGTCCCAGGCCCGAGCCCAAACCCTTTTGGTTTATTTTTTTAGCCCTCTTGACAATTACATAAAACCCCCTATAAATTTTAAAATAAACAAAAATTATAAGGGTTAAAATAAAATTTTACACCCCCTCCCCCAACCCCCCAATGCTACATTATAAATATCCCCTAAATTTCTTATTTTTTCCACACCACTCAATCTCTCTACTCTCTACTCCAAATCTCCAATCAAATTCGCATTCAATTTATATTTATATTTATTATTTATCCATATTATTATTTATTTATTTACATTATTCAATTTTTTTCTATTTTTCAATATCATCTCTTATTCATATTATTATTATTTAATTTTTTCCATTTTAATTATTTATTATTTTATCATAAATTCATAATGGATTCCCAAAATGATGCATTCGAAGGATCATCCCCAAATGAGTTTTACGTTCCATCCACTGAAGAAACGGAAGTGTTCAACCCATTTTCACCCTTTCCTCTAGAAGCAGCAACTGCAATTCAACAACCACATTCGGCCGGAACAAGGTGCAGTCAAACACAAGCGAGATGCGATACAACGAGCACGGGCATGGCCCAAGACCCCCGAGCGTCAAGGGCGTGTCCGATGTATGGCGACACTTCACCAAATCAAAACGGCCAAAGACAAATAGGGAGGGGGAAGATCATGTGGGGTATGTAATTTCTGTGGAACCATTATTAGCGTTGAGAATGGGACTTTGACGATGCGACGACACTTAGAGAAGAAGCACCCTCAAATAATGTCGTTGTCTAGTACATTTTCAATCAGATCAGGTAGGCAAATTCAAACTCAAGTTAATTTTAATCCACAATCCTCAACACTCTCAACGTGACAATACAATGCACATGTTGCACGAGAGGAAATAGCAAGATTCATAGTTGCTACGAACTCTCCCATTTGTTTATTTGAAAATCCTTATTTTATTCACATGATTAAAACTGCATTTTGTCCAGCATATACCCCTGTTAGTAGAAGTACAAGTAGAAGAGATATACTAAAACTTTATAACAAAATAAATAATAAACTTAAAAACAAATTTCAAAATTTTAGAAATATATCTATTACACTTACATCAGACATATGGGCTTGTAGATCAAAAACAGATTTTTTAACTGTCACAATACATTTCTTAGATCATAGTTGGGGTTTATGACAAAAATTTATAGGTTTTAAACCATTATATGAAAAACATAGTGCTGACACTATTTATTTTACAATTCTTGAAGTTTTACAAGAATATGTATTAACTGATAGAGTTGTAGCGCTAACACTTGATAATTCAGCTACTAACACCACGACAATTTCTTTATTTGAAAAGAGATTGGATCCGCGTGGTGAAGGCAATTTTTTTCACAAGAGATGTGCTTGCCACATCATCAATTTGACTGTTAAAGTAGGTTTAGATGCTATACATTCGAAGATGGAGAGAGTGCGCGCGGCTATTGTATTTATCGTCCACAGTAGCAATAAAAGATGGCAGGAGTACGTCAAATATTGTAGGCAAGAGGACCCACCGGTTCGACCTTTGAAGTTATGTACGGACATGCCTATCTGTTGGAACTCCATCTACTTGATGTTGGAAAAAGATTTGCCAACCGCAAGACAAATTACAGATTTCGTCAACCGAAAGAACCATCCAAAGGAAGTTGTCAGCTATGATGATTGGGCGATTTGTGAGATTTTTTATTCATTTCTTAAATCTTTTTATGATTCCACTAATACATTAAGTGGTATTTATCATCTGACTACTAATTTAGCATTAGATATTTTACTTCAAATTTCTAAAGCTTTTGCTAAATATAGATATAATGACGTTTCAATGGAAGTTGTTTTAAAGATGGAAGAAAAATACAAGAAATATTGGTTAGATATTCCATTCTTATATGGATTAGGCCTTGTTGTAGATCCTAGGTTTAAATTACACGTAGTTAACTGTATAATTACTTAGATAGGCCAGCATTTTAGACATAATTATACGTCTTGTTTGACTGACTTTAAGCAAAAATTGGAAAGCCTTTTTTCTTTATATCAGAACAGGTACAATGGAAGTGGAAGTGGAACGTCCAGGAGAGACGATCAGGACCCTGATGAAGACCTCCATCAAGGATTGAGCATGTGGACGTATATGGAACATGACGGAAGTAGCAACTCCAGCTCGTACATACATGGACCAAATGAGTTGAATCTCTGCCTACAAATGGACCTGTCCTACATGACGAAGAAGGAGAAACGTGAGATGGATTTGCTTCAATGGTGGAACCAACATCAAAGTTGATTCCCCATTGTAGCCCAAATGGCACATGACATTTTATTTGTGTTGGTTTCTACAATTGCATCCGAGTCAGCATTTTCAACGAGTGGCCAGATTGTTGAAGACAGAATGCTCTTTAACCGATGAGATGATTGATTGAAGTGATAACCTGTTTACGGAATTGGTTTCATGGAGAGAGAAGACTACAACAGCACCTTGAAGATCCCGAACTACTCGAACTCTTTAGGAACACAGATTTTAATGATTTAAATATTGTTGACAATGAAGATGAATAGTTTAAATAAAAAATTATTTAATTGTTTATTTGTGAAGCGTGAATGTTTAATTGTGTGAATATTACATTTATGTTAACATTAACCATTATTTTATTTATTATTTTTTATTATTTTTTTAAATTAATTAAACTTTTAAAAACTTACTAATCTACCCCTGATACTCAACCCCCCTATAGAATTTCATTTCACCCCTAAAATATAAAAAAAGTTAGGGGGGAAATAAAAGTTTGCATGCCCGACCGGTCCTATGGGCCCAGGATCGGTCCTAGGGACCAGTCCGAGTCCTAAAATTACTCATGGGCTTGGGACCGATGACTGGTCCTAAATGGGACCGGTCCTTGACCAGCTCTAGATTGAGCAACAACTCAATCCCACTGTGGCCATAGCTTTAGTGTCATTGTCATTCACTGAATTGCGTCGTGAGATAACTTCTACTGTACTTGAGAGTCATGAATCCTTTGTCGATCCACCATAGTCTTGATACACTCCTCGATGTAGCCAATCACTGTCGTATTGATAGCTTTGAATAGAACTACATTGGGCTAATGTCAGACTACACCAATCGGTGCCCAAGGCACTCCGGTGATCTCAAGTCTAAGGATCACATGCACCACCATTCATTAGATGATATATTACATAGACATTAGGGTTACCATCCATATGGAATCCTCTAGTGGATCTGTCCATTGAACTTGCCTACAGCTAGCACCCACTGTTGCACTAGGTTGTCGGCAAACAACCTAGACAAGTGAGATCAGTCACTACCTTTTGACAGGGTAGTTCAACACTATGATAGTCTTACCATATTATTTGTGTCCTTGGTCAGAATACTACTAGGGCTATGGACATTTCTAGAATGGCCACCATATGTAATCATAGGGTTCTCACTATCAAGATTTGAAACACTTGATACCCTCGTCACGGTTCTGCCATCCGAAGGACATTTATCAATACACACAATTATGATTTACAGATGTCTTTTATTGATTAATAAACATTATTACAAAGAGTCAATTTTACAATAATTGATTGGCTCTAAGGCACCTACTCTAACAATCTCCCACTTGCACTATAACCAATCATTCATGTATTTAATACCGAATTACCTTAAATGCGTTTCATGCTTTTACTGCGACAAAGGCTTCGTCAGTGGATCGACAAGATTGTCATCTATATGCACTTTACTAATCTACACATCTTTCCTCTCAACCATTTCCCTAATGAGATGAAATCATCTGAGTATATGTCTAGACTTCTGGTGAGACCGTGGCTCCTTTGCTTGAGATATTGCTCCATTGTTGTCACAATAAACATCTATTGGATCAACAATTGTGGAGACCACACCAAGTTCGGTGACGAACTTCTTAATCCAAACTGCCTCCTTGGCCACATCAAATAATGCGATATACTTAGCCTCCATTGTAGAGTCTTCTATAGTGCTTTGCTTGGAGCTTTTCCAGCTCACGTATCCCCATTGAGACAAAATACAAACCCGGATTGCGAATGATAATCATCTTTATCTGTTTGGAAATTAGCTAGCATGACTGTATCCCCTTGCAGTGAGCCAAGAACATATCCTTAGTCTTTTTCAGGTACTTAAGAATGTTCTTAACAGCTATCCAATGACGCTCACCTAGATCCGATTGATATCTACTAAAGGTGCTCAACGCACATGAGACATCAATCCAAGTACACAACATGACATACATGATGGATCCAATTGCTGAAGTATATGGGATCCTCTTCATTCTATCTCTTTCATCTTGTGTTTTAGGACACATATCCTTAAAGAGATAGACACCATGTGACATTGGAAGAAATCCCTTCTTGGATTGTTCCATACTGAATTTCTTTAGTACTTTCTCTATGTCCCCGCACTATCTCGGTAAATCTTTATTCTAAGGATGTAGGCTGCTTCTCCTAAGTTCTTCATGGAGAAGCACTTGGATAACCAAGTCTTTATCAACTACAAGTTCTGTATATCATTCCCGATCAGAAGTATGTCGTCGACATACAATACCAAGAATGTCATTGTGCTCCCACTTAATTTCTTGTAAACTTAGGGCTCATCTTCATTCTTGATAAAACCCAATTCTTTTATGGCTTTAGCAAAACGAATGTTCCAGCTCCTTGAAGCTTACTTGCGTCCATAAATGGACCTCTACAACTTGCATATCTTATTAGCTTGTCCATCAAGAACAAAACCATCGAGTTGTGTCATATACATATTGGTAGCGTGTCGAATGCTCCAAATTAATAACCTTCCTAACCTAACTACTGAATTATATATAGGGTAAGCCAGGGTCGATCCCACAAGGAATGATTCGATTAATTTCTATATTCTAAAACAATGAAAACAACATAAAAATAAAATAAAACCCTAAATAGTAAACATGAAAACAGTAATGAAAGGCGGTTGTAGTCAAGGCAAACTAAAGTAAAACAAAGAAATCTCTAATGGTAGAAAATATCAGGTTAAAAACAACCAGTTCTTGGTTCAAGATCCACCTAAACATGCATTGGACATGAACTAACCTTAACACTATTCTATCTCGTTATTATAGAACTACTGACCCTAGGAAACAACAAGCTCTGTTACCCAAATTTTCCCTTAATTGTCACTACTGAAATAAGCTCTCCAAGTAGATCCCAACCCTTGAACAACCTAGAATAAGCTCTCTAAGTTTAATTCAATGGCAGCCTTAAGAATTAGGAAAATAGATCAATCTAAGCAACAATCTTGCAAGCTCGGATTATTTAACTTAGGTTATGTTTTTCAAGATGACAGATTGAAAACTTGTCCATAATCATCTATCATCATGTGTTACTCATTGAATAGAAATAAGACAATTACGTATCACAATTCCTAATTCTAACAGATAAAATTCTGATTAAACAATTCAGCAAGCCATTACTAAATCACTCAAACAGAAAATTATAAACAATTAAAATAGAATAACATAAATAATTCCAATACAAACGAGATTAAGAACAATGTTACTGAAGTTAAGTTACACAATGACATGAATTTAGGCTTCAAAATCCCCTTGAACTGAAGAAGAAAGATCAGCCGCACATCTTGACCTAGAAAGTAAAAAAACTGAAAAACAAAACTCCACTGCCCTCTCTCTCTGGTTAACCTAACACTCCTTAATAAATAACATGTTTTTCTCTTAATTCTACCCTAGGAATCACGGAAAATATTTCCTAGATGTTTCCTAAAAGATAGACTTCCAGATTTGTCAAAATCTTATCAGATATGGAAAACTGAATTCGTCTCCAGCTTTCACCAGGATTCTCGCAATGTAAGAGATCTTTTCTGGGCTCAATCACTTCATTAAAATTTTAGTCCCAGATGTTTGGATGAATCTGGGCTTTTGAATCACCCGCTTTTGATACCTGACGCTCCAGTTAGGCTCGTTTGAAAATTCAATACTCAGCCAGGAAATCCTTTCGCGACTAGGATTCCAGGTCCGGTTTTGCAACAACTAATGAGGAACCAAACGAACTTAGATTCTCGCCCATAATACCTTTCTGGAAATCTTGATTTGTCTACTTTATGTTTTATGAAGAACACTTTTGCAATCGAGAAATCTGACTCCATGAAAAACCTGAAAAACGCAGCACTGGTCAGAAAAACAAAAATCTGGAATTTCCTAATCTTTTCTCAATTATTTCCTAAAGTCTATCCAAATATGCCAAACTTATAAAATAAACTCTAATCAACTCAACTAGGCATAAAACATAGCAAAAAAACATAATATGGAAGGAATAAAAAATATATAAATTCCACTCTATCACATATCTTCTTCAAGGTTTCCATTCAGGAAACCTGTTTTGACATTCATTTGTCAAATCTCATAGTCATGATATGTAGCAATCGCAAGCATAATTTAGATGGATTTAATCATGGCAACTGGCAAAAAGGTTTCCTCATAGTCAATACCATGAATTTGTTTGAAACCTTTGGCAACTAGTCGTGCTTTATAAGTGTGCACCTTGCCGTCCATGTCAGTCTTCTTCTTGAAGACCCATTACACCCTCTGGGTTTTACCCCTTCAGGTGGATCGACCAGAGACCATACCTGGTTTTAGTACATGGAGTCCATCTCAGATTTCATGACTTCAAGCCATTTAACGGAATCTAGATCCGATATAGCGTCTTCGTAGGTTCTGGGTTCATTATCTTGGTAGACCAGTACGTCACCATGTTGAGTCACAAGAAAATCATATCTCTCGGGCTCATGGTGTACTCTTCTAGACCTACTAGCTCCTGTGCTACTTGCGGTGGTTCACTTTGATCCATAGATTATGGAGTAACCTCCTCACAATGTTCAACCACTTCCTATGGCACATCTTTCCGTCCTTCGTCTAATGTATTTTGTAGTTCTAGAACTTCATCGTTCTACTTTTCTCCCACTAGTACTTCTTAGGAAAAAAAAAATCATTTTTTAAGAAGACACCAGGACGAGCGACAAAAATTTTGCGCTCTTTTGGGTGGTAGAAATAGTATTCTCTGGTCTCCTTAAGATACCCTACAAATATACATTTGTTAGATTTTGGGCCCAGCTTGTTCGAAGTCAATTTCTTGACATAAGCTTCACAACCCCAAATCTTAGATAAGACAAGTTGGGCTTTTGCCCATTCCATAGTTCATATAGAGTCTTATCTACGGACTTTGATGGCACACGGTTCAGTACGTAAGTCACAGCCTCTAGGGCATAACCTCATAATGATGCAGTTAGATCACTAAAACTCATCATGGACCTAACCGTATCAACTAAGGTCATATTCCTCCTCTCAAACACTCCATTATGTTGGGGTGTATATGGAAGGATGAGTTATGATACTATCCCACATTCCTTTACATCCCTTTAGGTATGTTAGAGTAAGTGCCCCAGAGCCAATCAATTATTATAAAATTGACTCTTTGTAATAATGTTTATTTATCAATAAAAGGCATATTCTTCTATATCATGTAAATTATAATTATATGTAATGATATATGTCTTTAGGATGGTAGAACCGTGACAACGGTATCAAGTGTTTCAAATCTTGATAGTGAGAACCCTATGATCACACATGGTGGCCATTCTAGAAATGTTCATAGCCCCAATATAATTCTAACCAAGGACGTAGATAATACGATAAGGCTATCATAGTATTAAACGACCCTATCGAAAGGCGGTGATTGATCTTACTTGTCAAGGTTGTTTGCCGACAACCTGGTGTAATGCATAAGTGCTTGCTGGAGGCAAGTTCACTAGACAGACCCACTAGAGGATTCCATATGGATGGAAACCCTAGTGTCTATGGAATAAATCCTCTAACGAATGGTGGTGCATGTGATCCTTAGAATTGAGATCACCAGAGTACCTTGTGCACTGATTGGTGTAGTTTGACACTAGCCCAACGTAGTTCTATTCAGAGATATCAATACGATAATGATTGGCTACATCGAGGAGTGTATCAAGACTATGGTGGATCGACAAAGGATTCATTACTCCTGGGTATGGGAGAAGTTATCTCACTGCACAATTTAGTAAATGGCAATGACACTAAATCTATAGCCATAGTGGGTTTGAGTTATTGCTCAATCCAATTTATTTATTCGGTCATTGTCCAATAAGTGAGTACAAAGATATCGAGGATAACTGAGGTTGACACTATTTCTATGCTCAGTCTCGATGAGATAACAGATGATGAAAGGATTTGATTGCACGATAACCATATCATTGATAGGTATCTATTTCGCTGAATTGGAATCTATCGGGTGGCCATGATGCCTTGCTAGGGGCCAATCTTGGTTTGTGAGTAGTGAGACAATTAATTAGTGTTAATCGTAATACTACTCACTACCAATATGATAAGGAGTCTACGGGTCACACACTTGAAGATAATTTAAGAATCAGTTTGTGAAATGGGTATTTTTCATCTTTTAGGATGAAAGGGTATTTTGGTAATCTCACAGTACAATTAAATTTGCTAAGGTTGTTGCCTGTATTTAATTTTAATATTAAAATTAAAATCAATGAGATTATATTTAAATATATGTGTGCATATATTTAAATGGATTATTATTATTAATCAAATGTTAGTATATTTTTTATATATTAATTGATTTTAATTATAATAATAATTAATTAAAATTAAAATACCATAAAGGGTGTGTTTGGTTGCAAGGATGGATTAACTTGAGAATCCATGACTATTCCTATTGGGATTAGGGTTTTAATTAAGTCACACTATATAAGTGAAACTTAATTAAAACATAATATACAATTTTTATTCATTCATTGAATAAAAGAAAACCCTAGCCACCTTCACTCTCTCTCTCTCTCACGTTTTTCCATAGAGAAAATCAAAGAATTTTATTCTTTAATTTTTTATTTGATTCTTGAAGCCTTCACTTGTTCTAGTAAAACACTTGTTAGTTCTCTAGATTATCTTTGTGTGGATCATCGTTCGTGCAATTCTACCTTGAATTGAGAAGCAAAATCGAATCAGAGATGCTTGAAGGAGCCTCCAAACGTATGTAAGTAAATTTGATCCTGTATGGATTCACTATTATATTGATTTTAATACAAATTTTTATAAACAAGTAAACATTATAATCTATACCCAAATTTTGGGATTAAGCATTTGATCGGATTTTTCTTTTTGAATCTGATTTTTCCGCTGCGTATATCATTTCACTTTCTAACAGTGGTATCAAAGTCTTGGGTACCAGCTTATAATGTTTAAATGTGGATTGATAACATGTATATTTGTTTGATAACACGTTATTGCATATATTAATTATTTTTAAATCTGTAAAATCTATTTTAAATGCATGATTTGATATATCAATTGATTAATAATGTGTTGATTGAATAATTTATGGTTGGTTGATGTCCTGGTCGCATGCTGATGCATTTGATCCGATTCAAATACACGAAAAACTGCAAAACGTGAACTGTATGATCCATTGATCTATAACATTCGCCATGGCGAAATAACCCTTCACCACGGTGAGACATGAAAGAGTGGATCTCGCCACAGCAAGAAAGCTACTATACCATTTTGTGTTTTTTGCATAAGGACCAAACTGTAGTTTTTAAAACCTTTAAAGCCAATAATCATTCTGCACATTTAAGAGAGTAATTTAATAATTTCACCCACCCAATTCAAAATTGATTGTTTTGAATGTATGCAATGTTCTTGTTTGAAAGTTGCATGGTGCCCGGTACATAAGCCTTAGACCTTTTGTTTATTTTTAATTTTAGGTTTGTTTGTAATTTTATAAACAAATAGGACCTGCGTGTCTTGCCTTTCTCTTATATCTCCATGTATTTCTTCTTCTCATCTCACTCCCTTTCGTATGTAACGTGAGTTTCCTATTTTATTGATGTAAATTAGAATAGGATTTTTTTTATTATAAAAATCTTTGTAATGATCGTGATGAAGAAACGAAATGAGCAATGAAGAGGAATTACTTGAAGACCCAAGTTTTACTTTTAAACCTAGGTTGACCTACCAATTTCTCTAGGCTCAAGGAAATCGGTTTTAGTAGGCCATGTACCGACACATTTAATTTTTTGTTTAGAATGCATGCTAAGGTTGAATGTTTAATAACATGTCGATCAAATGACATTCTAACAAAGATAATAAATTGGTGAGATGTAATAAAGTATATTAAGTCACTTGAAATGCCTTCCATCACCATGACTTTAATCAAACCATTGTTGGTTGGAACCTTGTTCGCCAAAGCGAATGGTACACTTCCACTAGTGGGAGGTTAAAGCTCATTGGAGTTTTCCTTAATGGTGATGGGTTGACTTAAAATGACGTGTTTTGCTTGTTCGCCAAAGCGAAGGTTAATAAACACGTCATAGGCATAGCAGAGAAGTACACTCGTTGTGTGTACGTGGTGACATGTAGTGTCCACTCTACTGATACTGAAAATCACACTTGAGGACAATGGCTTCGGTCATCGTATTGTGTAATTGGCTTGTTGGCTTACTCCACATTTTAGGTTGGTAGTGGGAGATATCAACTGGTGTGGATTAAGTTTGTTGGCCTACCTAATCATCCTATTTTGGCTCGTTCACCAAAGCGAAGGTTTGAAATGGGCTAGATGGGATCTCAGTCCACTAGGAAAGCCAACGGGCTTTCTCGAGTTAATAGTGAGGGCTATTAGCTTGAGGAAAATAGTGGAAGCATTTTTAATAAAAGGCCATATTAAATAATAATAAACATTATATTGACTTTTACTTTTCTGCATATGTAGATTCACATAAAAATGAGCAATATCAACCTGCGATCGATAATCAAGAAAGAAAACAAGTTGGATGGGTCTAATTTCTCGGATTGGTATTGAAATCTTTGGATTGTACTGAAGTCCAATAAGAAATTATATATTCTTGACAAGCCTTATATGGCTAAGCCTGATCTTGATGCCACTTAGGAAGTAAAGAATACTTACCAAAGGCTCATTGACGATGCTGATACTATTCAATGCCTTATGTTAGCATCGATGACACCTAAGTTGCAAAAGTAGCATGAGAATATGGACGCTGCTACCATAATTTTGCACCTCAATGAGCTTTTCGAAGGAAACGCTTGACATGAGAGGTATAAGATGTCGAGTGCATTGTTTACAAGTCGTATGGCTGAGGGAGTCCAAGTTGGTCCTCATGTGTTCAAGATGATTGGGTACATAGAAAGGCTTGAGACTTTGGGTTTGGTATCGATGCAGACTTACAAGTGGATTTAATTTTATAGTCATTACCTGATTCTTTTTCATTGTTCATAATGAACTTCAATATGAACACGATGGTGAAATCCCTGTCAGAGCGTCTGAACATGATAAGGACTGCAGAGCAGAACATGAAAAAGTCCAAGCCTGTTTCACTAGTTGCTGCTAGTAAAGGCAAGGGAAAGGCCAAGGCCAATCCCAAGCCCAAGCCCAAGCCCAAGCCCAAAGGACAGGATGCTCTCAAGCTTGAGGGTGGCATTGGGAAAGATAGGAAGGTTGTCTGCTTCTATTGTGGCAAGCCAAGCCACTGGAGGGAACATTGCAAGGCTTTCCTCGCGAATAAGAAGAAGTCAGATGCTTCGACCTCAGGTATGTACATGATTGAGATTAACTTCACTCCTTTAACATATTGGGTCATTGACACAGGGTGTGGTACTCACATTTGTACTGATGTGCACGGACTAAGGCAGAGTAGATTGCTTGCTAAAGGAGAAGTAGACCTACGAGTTGGAAATGGAGCACATGTGGCTATATTAGCTGTAGGGACTTATTGTTTATCTTTGCCTACGGGCTTAATATTAGAACTCAAAGATTGTTATTTTGTACCTGCGATTTCTAGACATTAGTTCAATATCTGCTTTGGATAATATAGGATATCATTTTGAGATTTCTAATGGATTGTTGTCTTTTAGTTTGAATGGTATTCTATTTGGATTGCAAGGTTATATAACAGATTATATGTTCTTGATTAATACAATAAGAATATTCTCAATGTTGAAACTAAGAAAGCTAAACATAGCAATCAAAACCAAACATACCTCTAGCATTGTAGATTGGGTCATGTTAATCAGACCCGCATTGCAAAAGTTCAAAAGGATGCAGTTTTGGACCCTTTTGACTTTCAGTCATTTGAGGTATGCGAGTCATGCCTTTTAGGCAAGATGACAAAGTCGACTTTCACAGGACAAAGTGAAAGAGCTACTGAACTGATAGGCATCATCCATAGTGATGTATGCGGTCCACTAACAGTTGAAGCTAAAGGTGGATATTCATACTTCATCACTTTTACTAATGATTTCAGTAGATATGGTTATGTCTACCTTATGAGACAAATCTGAAGCCTTTGATAATTCAAGAAATTTAGGAATGAAGTACAGAATATGTTGGGCAAAAGTATTAAGGATTTTTGGTCGGATCGAGGAGGTGAATACTTAAGCTCAGGGTTTTCTGAATACCTGAAGGAATATAGAATAGTATCACAACTCACCCCTTCGTATACACCCCAACACAATTGAGTGTCTAAGGGGAGGAACAGGACTTTACTTGACATGGTTAGGTCCATGATGAGTTTTAGTGATCTACCTGCATTATTCTGGGGTTATACCCTAGAGATTGCAACTCACGTACTAAACCGTATGCTGTCAAAGATTGTAGATAAGACTCCATATGAACTATAGAGTGGGCAAAACCCAACTTGTCTTATCTAAGGATTTGGGGTTGTGAAGCTTATGTCAAGAAATTAACTTCGAACAAGCTGGGCCCGAAATCTAACAAATACATTTTTGTGGGGTATCCTAAGGAAACCAAAGGTTACTATTTCTACCATCCAGAAGAGCATAAAATTTTTGTCGCTCGTACTGGTGTCTTCTTAGAAAATGAATTTTTCCTAAGAAGTACTAGTGGAAGAAAAGTAGAACTCGATGAAGTTCTAGAACCATCAGATACATTAGACGAAGGACGGGAAAATGTGCCATAGGAAGTGGTTGAACACCGTGAGGAGGTCACTTCACAGTCTGTGGATCAAAGTGAACCACCTCAAGTAGCACAAGAGCTATATAGGTCTATAAGAGTATGTCATCAGCTCGAGAGATTTGGTTTTCTCGTGACTCAACACGATGACGTACTGGTCTACCAAGACAATGAACCCATAACCTACGAAGATGCTATATCAGATCCAGATTCCATTAAATGGCTTGAAGCTATGAAATCTAAGATGGACTCCATATACTATAACCAAGTATGGTCTCTAGTGGATCCACCTAAAGGGGTAAAACCCATAGGGTTTAAATGGGTCTTCAAGAAGAAGACTGATATGGATGGCAAGGTGCATACTGGTTACCGAATGTTTCAAACAAATTCATGGTATTGTGTAAAACCCTTCTCCAGTCAGGTATCCTGTGAAATCCCTCAATGAGAATCTGGAGGATACATGTCTGGAGAACGAGTTGTATTTATAAAAACCCTATATAAGGATAATAATAATAATAATAATATCCAAAACATTCATATAAGATGTCACGCAAGATCCAAACTTATAATTTCAAAAACTTCAAGAATTTATTTGGAAATTACACAATCAAAATATATTTATAGGGTGGAAGCTTCCAAAGGTGTTTCACAAACATTTATCATTTACATTATTTACATCAAGATGACAATAAATCATCTCCCCTCATGTATAGCCCCGCTGTCTCTAGCATCATTTGCTTCTTGTCTACCTGCAAGGCAATCAACAATAATCACTCAGTAAGGAATGATCCATTCATTCTAAATGTGCTATTTGACCTTCATTTAAACATATTTATTAACACACCACTTATCTTTTACATCTAGGTATGCTTCCTTTTTCTTACTAATTCATATGCTTATCATCATTTTATCTGATGGCTATATAAACATCAGTGTGTACACATACAAATAAGTACGTAAACATAGTACACACACATCACATGTCATGATATAACATATAAATAATCTAACATGAGTATAAATCATCTCATCATGTAAATGACATCATAACTCATGTAATGCAACTAAATGCATATGAACCATTTAACGTCTAGCCGATCGCACTTTTCTTAGTTTCTTAAGCACTTCATATCATCTAGCCTCAAATTCATCTAGAGCTCATATCATCGGGAGACGTGCTTACTCGTTATTTAGCATCTAAAGCATATATTCATCTTTCCTTAACCGATACACGAGGATATGCTTACGCGTTTTCCATCATGTCTATATGCATCTCTAACATCTTATGGCATGTAAATACATATTTTAGTGAGCTTAATACTTTTGATTCATCTATGGATTATCAATCCATTTACCTTACCTCTTGCTCACATTCATCATCTTAAAACATGTAAGACATTGCATCTTCATGCCATTTCATAACATTAATCATGCATTGATATCAAGACCATGTATATCTTTCAAAGATCATCTAACTAATAGGTAAACATTAGTACATGGCTTAATCACATTAATATATAATCAATTCATAATCATAAGAATTAATTATGTCAAATCTTTAACTTTAACAACGAGAAGCTTATTCTTCAGGCCATTTGCCATCCATTTCCTAAACGAATTTTCTCTTGGCCTAAACATAAAAGTTTTAGGGCTTGTCTTAAATTTCTAGTGCTTCAAAAATCATCTCATTTAGATTTCTATAACTCAAATTATGGTCGAAATACTATTTAACATAACCTCTAAACTTACCAAATCCGAATTTTTCATATTAAACTATGCCACATCAATTCCTATTGACAATTAACCAACAGGTCAACTTATGGATCAAATAAACCTCCCCTTAATAGTCTTTAACATCTTAAAAGAAGTATAAAACCTCATTCCCATAATCATCAATTATTGCTATAACATTGTAAGCTAATGCAAACAACATATCAACACTTCTAATAGCAACCATTCAGCACCATGTGGCCTCCAATACTACAAGTTTTGCCACAATCAAACATCAATACTTCATTTTCTTCAATTAAACATAACAACTCATAAAACATAAATGGCAATAACTTCATGTATAATGAATTCAAGGCAATAAATAAAATTAATGAGTTCAACTACACTTGCCATCAACTAATTCTGTCTTAAAGCCTTAATTTAAGGTTTCATTAAAATCTACAAACCCTAGCATAATCCCTAAAGTCATGGGAGGTTCTTCCTTACCTTTTTAAAGAATTCCCCCACCAAATCCTTTGCCTTTATCTTCTTTTACACCTTAATCCTACATATATAACATTATACCTCAACATCTATCTCAAATCTTCAAATCACATCAAAACTAAGGTTTTTAATCCTTACCTTAAACCCTTCAATTTGAAGATCCAAGGCTCCTATCTTGTTCTCCTTGAAAAATTATGCAAAACTCCTTTAAAACTTAGAGAGAGAAAGCTTGTTTCATGGAAGATTTGAGAGATAATCGAAGAAAGGTTGAAGAAATGATATCTCTCTTGGGGTGAACGAATTTCCTCTCATTTATAGGAAAATATTTCATTAATTTTCTAAGATTGGCCCAATTATTTTAATTGTATAACTCATAAGTCATCAATTCTTCATATAAGGGCATTTGGTCATTTGGCACTAAACATAATTATTACTTAATTAATGCCATTAAATGCAATTAAGCCTACTCATCCTTGACTTTTGCAATGCTTTACCATAGGAAAAATGACTATTTTGCCCCTAATACCCTTTTATGGATAATTGATTCATACCGTTTCAAATTAATTGACTATTTTGCCCTTAGTTAGATTTTATACTTTTTAACATAAAATTAACATCTAAAGACTATTTTGAGTTGGGAACATACCTTTGACATCTTGAGTATTACATATTGACTATGAAGAAACCTTTTTGCCAGTTGTCATGATTAAGTCCATCCGGATTATGCTTGCGATTGTTGCATATCATGACTATGAAATTTGGCAAATGAATGTCAAAACAGCTTTCTTGAATAGAAACCTTGAAGAGGGTGTGTATATTACACAACCTGATGGTTTTATTATTGATGGACAGCTGATAAGGTATGCAAGTTAGAGGTCCATTTATGGACTCAAGCAAGCTTCAAGGAGCTGGAACATTCATTTTGATGAAGTCGTAAAAGAATTTGATTTTATCAAGAATGAAGATGAGCCATGTGTTTACCAAAAGGTAAGTCAGAATGTAGTGGCATTCCTGGTGTTGTATGTCAACGACATACTTCTGATCAGGAATGATATACCGAACTTGCAATCGGTAAAGACTTGGTTATCTAAGTGCTTCTTCATGAAGGACTTAAGAGAAGCAGCCTACATCCTCGGAATAAAGATCTATCGAGATAGATCACGTAGGTTGCTTGGCCTAAGTCAGAGTACATACATTGACAAGCTACTGAAGAGATTCAGTATAAAAGAATCCAAAAAGGGATTTCTTCCGATGTCACATGGTGTCTATCTCTCTAAGGATATGTGTCCTAAAACACACGATGAAAGAGATAAAGTGAAGAGGATCCCATATGCATCAGCAATTGGATCCATCATGTATGTCATGTTGTGTACTCAAATTGATGTCTCATGTGCGTTAAGCACTTGTAGTAGAAATCAATCGAATTTAGGTGAGCATCATTGGATAGCTGTCAAGAACATCCTTAAGTACCTAAAAAAGACTAAAGACATGTTCTTGGTTTATGGAGGGAAATATGAGCTCACTGTAAAAGGATACAGTGATGCCAGTTTCCAAACAGAAAAAGATGATTATCATTCACAATCTCAGTTTGTATTTTATCTCAATGGAGGTGCAGAGAGCTAGAAGAGCTCCAAGCAAAGCACTGTAGCTAACTCTACAATAGAGGTTGAGTATATCGCATTATCTGATGCAGCTAAAAAGGCGGTCTGGATTAAGAAGTTCATCACCAAACTTGGTGTGGTCTCCACGATTTTTGATTCGATAAATGTCTATTGCGACAACAATGGAGCAATAGCTAAAGCAAAGGAACCGCAGTCTCACCAAAAGTCCAGACACATACTGAAACGGTTTCATCTCATCAGAGAAATGTTTGAGAGGAAAGATGTACAGATTAGTAAAGTGCATACTGATGACAATCTCATCGATCCACTGACAAAGCCTCTGTCGCAGCAAAGGCATGAAAAACACTTAAGGTCATCGGTATTAAATACATGAATGATTGGATATAGTGCAAGTCAAATGGAGTGTTAGATGACGCCATCAGATTAAGATTATTTTCTTTTTCATTAAGGGATAAAGCAAAGGGATGGTTAATGACACTAACAATAGGAACAATCATAACTTGGAATGAATTGGCACTGAAGTTCTTGACAAAATACTTCCTTTCAGCGAAATCTACAAAGATGAGAAATGATATCACATCATTTCTACAGGAAGAGACTGAATCACTTTATGAAGCTTAGGAAAGATATAAGAAACTGTTGAGAAAGTATCCACACCATGGTTTATCAATTTGGATGCAAGTCCAAACGTTCTATAACGGGTTGATGATAAATTTGCAAACGACAGTGGATGCAGAATCTGGAGGAGCATTGCAAAACAAGACATTTGAAGAAGCTTATGAGTTACTTGAAGTCCTGGCAAGTAACAACTATCAATGACCCAATGAGAGAATGCAGTCGAAGAAATCTATGGGTATTCATGAAATTGACACTTACACGGCCATTTAAGCCCAACTTACAGCACTTCAGAAGCAATTAGGAGGTATGTAAGTGAATTCTATTCAAACACCTCAAATGACATGTGATTTTTGTGCAAACAACAATGCTAGCAATGAATGTCAAGTGGGGAACACTTTTGCTTCAGCTTCATCATCATCGGAACAAGTCAACTATTTGGTAGGGAATCAGAGACAACAGAACTATCCTTTCTCCAACACGTATAATCCTGGTTGGAGAAATCATTCAAACTTGTCTTAGGGAAATAAGAATCAGCAGAATAACCAATGGAGTCAAAGAACAGTGCCAAATAATCAAGTGGGGGTGAATAATCAACCAGTGGATCAAAGATTGTCAAAATTGGAGGATATGTTTGGGAAATTCATGCAAGAGACCACAGGTTTCATGAGTGAGACGAGGAAAATTTCAGAAACCAAGGGGCGTCTATTCGAAACTTGGAGGTACAAGTAGAGCAAATAGCCAAAAAGCTGAATGAGAAACCATAGGGTTCCCTACTAAGCAACACAATGACAAATCCACGTGAACAAGTGAATGCAATAACTTTAAGAAGTGGAATAGTCTTGGAAGAGGTTGAGCAAAAAGGGAAGGATGAGAACCCACCAAGTAAAGTGAAGGAAGAATCTGATGAAGAAATCATGGTTGAAGAGAAGCCAACAAGTTCCAAAGAAGAAGAATCAAAGAGGGAAGAGAGGCCAAGGCAAAAGAAAGAAAAATTGTCATTTCCTAAGATACCACCAGAGTTGGCACATCACACCCCTCCTGCGCCGTTTCCTTAGAGGCTCAGAAAGGAAAATCAGGATAAGCAGTTCACGAAATTTCTTGATGTATTTAAAAAATTGTATATTAACATTCCTTTTGCAGATGTCGAGCTACACAAAATTCCTTAAGGAAATTCTGTCAAATAAAAGAAAGTTGGAAGAGGAGGAAACAGTGATGCTTAACGAAGAATGCAGTGCGATTCTACAGAAGAAGCTGTCACCGAAACTCAAGGATCCAGGGAGTTTCACTATCCCTTGTGTTATAGGAGATATTACATTTGATAGAGTTTTGGGTGATCTGGGTGCAAGTATAAATCTAGTGCCTTTTTTCGTTTTCAGGAAATTAGGGATTGGTGAAGTGAAGCCTACAACCATATCATTGCAGCTTGCAGATAGATCCATTAAGCATCCAAGGGGCATTATTGAAGATGTACTAATTAAGGTGGATAAATTCATTGTTCCGGCAAATTTTTTTGTGTTGGATATAGAAGAAGACAAGGAGATTCCTCTCATCTTGGGACGACCATCTCTTACTACCGGAAAATCCTTAATTGATGTACAAGAGGGGAAGTTGATCATGAGGGTGCAAGAGGAAGAAGTGACACTTGATGTCCTCGAGACTCTGAAAGTTCCATCGAAGCGAGATTCATGTTTCAAAATTGACTCGGTGGATCAGTCAGCAATTAAAACTTCCAAGAGTGATGATCCTAAATCACCAATTAAGGGATGCATGGTCAAGTCAAGGCAAATCGATAATGAAGAACATAAACTAGAAGTTTACACAACATTCCGAGATGGGCCACAATTGAGCACCTGTCTTCACAAGGGACGAACTTCTCAGTTCAAGAATGCTGATAGAAAGTTAAAAAATCCGAAAGTTGTCGATGAGAACGCTCAAACCCTAAAAGGAATGACCAAGGGATGGAAATGGGTTGTTAAGCTCTAAACAAAGACCCGATGTGACAAGAATCATCAACAATTGAGGCCTCAGTGTAAGGAAAATGTTCGGGAAGAGATGTATCTGGATAATCCAGATTGAGGAAGAACTTGAGAAAATCGAGCTTCCGACTATAAACAAGCGCTTCTTGGGAGGCAACCCAAGTGTTCTCATTTTTTTTAGTTGTTTTAAATTCGATTATATGTTTTATGACTTAGGAAATAGTTTGATTTCATTTGTTTTTGGTGTTTCAGGTGAATGATCAAAAATGTGGAAAAATTTGGAATTCTCCAGATTTCACCACTGCGAAGTTTATTCTTCGCTGCGGCGTTGTACACACTGCCCAAAATTGGACTTAATGGAATTCCAGTTTTCGCCGCGGTGAAGAAAATTCTTCGCCGCAGCGTTGTACTTACTGCTAAAGTTAGCTATGGCGAGAAATTTTCTTCATCGCGGCATTGAGTGTATCGTGCAAATGAATCAAGAACTTCACCGCGGCAAAGTCCACTTTCTATATATATTCGCGATGACTCTTCATTTTTTCACAAAAACTTCCAAGAACCTCCAAGAACCAAACACTTCCACCTTCAATCCAAAGAGTTTCCAGTGAATTTTCTTCCCACTACTCCATTCCTTAACCTTTATAAACACTAAATCACCTTATTTTTCAAGGATTTTGCAAAGTTTTGAAGAAAATTTTGGAAACCCTAGGTTTTCCAAAATTTGGGGATCTTGCAATTTGGGCTGAAATTGGTGAAATTGGTGGTGAATTCGTCGTGGGTGTGATAAGATTTCAAGTCTTCTAGCCTTAAATTTGATCAATTGCGATTGTTAATGCTTTAAGTTTGAGAAATTGATTGAATCTATTGCGTTGTGGATTTTGAGTTGAATTGTGGAGTGATTTTGATATAAGAAGTGTTGAGTTTGATTTGTTTTGTGTTGAGGAAGTTGGGTTTTTTATTTTGAAATGGTTTGATTGAGTTTAGAAGAGTGGTGATTTTGGGGTGTAAGTGAATCTTTGAAACCTTGTGTGAATTGAGGAGTGATTGTGGTTTGTAGAAAGTGTGCTTTAGTGTTGAATTGTTGAGTTAAATCACTAAGTTCGGGGGTAGATTTGGGTGATCACTATTGAAAACAGAAATGCCGCTCAAAACGGTTCCCATGGGTAAAGGAAAACAGGTCGACAATAGATTTGTTAATGAGAAGGCTAGGCAGCGTTACGAAGGTGCAATTAAAAGAAAAGACAAAGGGTTTATTGCCAATAGAAGATTGTCCACCGTCCAAAGAGAAGATTGGATTCGAGGGAGAGGTTGGGATATCTTTATGCTTGAACCGAAACACTTAGCCATAGAGCCAATTGTAAGAGAATTTTATGCCAACTTCTCTGAGTGTGAGCCCAGGTAGGTTTATGTGAGGGGTATTAAAGTGCAAATTAGTGCGAAGATTATCAATGATTTCCACAGGATTGATCCAATTGACCGTGATGAGTATTTGGAATTCAAAAAGAAGGAGATTAACGAGGAGGAGATTCTTAAGGTCATAGCAAAGTTGGGTACATCTTGGGAAATTTTGAAGAAAGGGAGAAGAAGCATAAAAGGAACTAATTTGACTCCCATAGGTAGATTGTGGCAGTAATTTGTCTGTGCACGGATGGTCCTAGCATTACAGTACAGTGGTTTTTGAGCGAGCAGTGTTACTTTATGTCATTGCCACTAGAAAGAAAATGGATGTGGGGTATATAATAATAGAAAGTATACGACATGCAGCCAAACCAGGGCGAGGGAGCTTTGCCTTCCCACATCTCATCACTGAGCTTTGCACTCGAGTGGGAGTCAAGAAGGCAGAAGATGAACCACTTCTTCATCCTGCCCCACCCTTCAATCACAACTATTATTGCAAGCTCCTAGAGCATCCTCCCAGTGAAGGACCCAACTCCAAATCGAAAAGACAAAGAACCACAACATCTAGTTCAACGTCCACGATGAGGGAGCTGTTGCAACAAATTTTGGACAAGATGAACAGGACAGAATGACATCAAGATTGGATGGCAGGGCGAACCCGAATGCTGTACGAGATGCAATACAACTACTGCACCAATCTGGGCATTGATGTTTCAAACTTCCAATGGCAAGATTGGCAAGAAAAGGAAGAAAATGATGACGTTGAAGGAGAAGAGGAAGACGACGAATGAAGGCTGAAACACTTGTTTTTGTATTTTCTGTTTTCATTTGTTTTTGTTTTTTTGTTTTATAAAGTGGAACCAATTTTCCTTTGTTAGATTGTTAATTGTTGTTTGAATTTTCTAGTTTAGTTTGTAAGGAAGAGATTAGGTTGTAATCTTTTCATATTATTCCGTGGAAATTTCTAACACGGTAGGCACCATAGAATTTCATTTGTTTTACATATGATGATGATGAGGAAGCCAAAGAATGGGTATGCATGATGTTGAACGAAAATCAACCTTCACGGATTAATCAAAGAACTATCTCGTACCCTTTTAATTATGTTTTTCTATTCCTAAAATGTGCATGATGTGGCATTGGGGACAATGTCATTTTAAGTTTGGGGGTAGGAAAATTTGAAATTTTGTTTTTTGTTTAGTTTGTTTTTATGTTTTGTATTGTTGTTGCCAATGATGAATTGCATAAGTCTATGATGAGAATAGGATTGTTGAGATTTTATTTATGGAAAATGTTATTGCTTCAAGTTTAGGTTGGTTGAGTGGTTCAACCACCATTTTCATTTTTTTCGGCATGCTTAGAAACATTTTATGTGGTTAGGTGAAGTCTTGATAATGTGGGTGGACTCTAGAACCTAGTTGAGAAGTGCTTGAGGCGAAATTCTAGGAATAGACATTATTGAGGAAATGATTTAGGCAATTTTTCGTAACGTTGAGCCTTTCCAACCGACCATGAATAAATTTTTCCCTAGTCACCCGTTTGAGCCTTATGAGATTATCATTGTCCTATTCTTCCTCTGCAACCAAAAATGCCCAAACATTTCACCCTAAACACGTTTCACAACCTTTAAGAGAATTATGAACCTAATGCAAACACAAAAGAGCTTGGAGAGTTGTGTGAGATTTTGGCGAACCAAAATAATAAGTTTGGGGGTCGAAAAAAAAAAAAAAAAAAAGGCAAGAAGAAGGGGTAATTGAACCTCAATAAATTGATGTTGTTTAAAAAAAAAAAAAACGAAATACAGATAAAAAGAAATAGAAATTTGAGAGTTTCATTTCAGAATAAAAAATAAGAATTACACTTGTTGAGGGTTGTAAAAGGGTTGACACCTTGATTGGTGGTTGAGAAAGAAAGCGGGGATTGATGTACCTCTTAGTGTTGGCACGAAGAAAACCAAGTTCTCTTACTTTGTTTATCTTATCCTTTTCTTTGGAGCCTACTAACTGAGCCTAGCGCTACAAGCCTGTAAAGACCTTTTGATCCTTAGTGATGTCTAGTCCGCATTAGTGGAGAGTAGTTCGATACTTAGGCTTATGGAGTCTACCATCATTGGATAAACTTTACATTTCTGCATAAACTAGTCTGGGAAGTCAGATGGTGGACTGAAGTAGGGATCACCTACTCAGGAGACCGATAGAGAAAAATAGTCAATCAACTTATAACTTCTTGGAGTGTTAAGCATTTTCTAGTAATAATGTTTCAACAATTTTTGAGACTTGTATAAATTCTAGGTAGTTCTTGGTATTTGATTTTGATTTTGATTTTAATTTCTCTCATTTCATTTTAAATTTTGTTGTCTTTTTCTGTTTGTTGGTTGTTCTCTTTTAGTCGAATTTTGTATCTGATGCTCGGGGACGAGCATGTCTTAAGTTTGGGGGTATTTGATAATCCTAGGATTAAACTGATTTATCTAGGCTTTTTGGCCGGATTTTGGATACTTCTTCTTTCGTTTGTGCCTGAATTGCAACTTAATTTCATATATTTTATGTTTCGTGCAAAAACGTGCGCTAGGAGCAAATACCGCGGAATTGAGTTTCTAGACCCAGAAGCAAGCGAATCTCAGGATTTGGGGAAGTTCTGAAGCAGATTTGAAGCATTATGAAGCTTGTTCCTATTGGAGATCAATAAAGATTGAAGATTCAAGCAAGGAAGCAAGCGGAGGGCAATTTCGTAAATTTAGAATAGTTCAGAAAAGTTCGCCGAGGCAAAGTTCTTTCTTCGCCGCGGTGATAAACTCTCGGGTTAGATAAAGAATTATAAGCCAACACGATGCCGTGGTGAAGTCTGCAAATTTCAGTTATTAAAACTATGTGTTTTAATTTTATGCGAGAGTCTTAGGTTTTTTTTGGACCAACTATATAAAGGGGACTTAGTCATTTTAGAAAGGGTTTGACTTTGTTTTTGAGGAGAAGAAGAGAAGATTGGAGATTGAAACTCTTTAGCGTCATCAAACAGGGAAGATTCACTCTCTTTTCATTATTCCAACATGTTAAATCCCTTGCTTACAACTTTTATTTTGATTTGTTTTAATTTTACTATGAATTAACTCACTTTTGGGTTAGGGTTTTGATGTAATTGGGGTTTTAATGTTTAATCAATAGATTGATGTTGCTTTTACATTTTATTGCATGGATTGTGTAATTACTCTTGTTTTTATTGAAATTATTTGTTGAGCATGATCAGACTGAGAAGTAAATCATGTATTAGCTTCTTAGGGTAATTGCCATTGTTTTATTGAACGCTAGAGATAGGTTTGAGAATCAATGAAATCAAATTAGGATTCCATTTAGATTAACAGATTTGGAACCATTAGCCTTCAATTTGTTGGGTGCATAAGCTTAATAGAGATAAGTAGGGAAACATAGCCTAAGAAAGTATGTTTTACACATTAGGGTGTCCGATTTATAATCCATGCATGTGAGTGTAGAAGTAACAGAATTCGTAGATTAATTCATAAAATCCTAGTGAAGTTAAAACCCTAACCGCTTTGTCTTAATTGATATTTTTCTTGAATTAATATTGTTTGCATTATTTAGATTTTAAAGTGCGTAGTAAATTTTGTTTTAACTTTAGCTTGATTTTCTCCCGAAATCCAAACATCTTTCGGTTTCTCCAACTTGATAAACAACAAGGAAAATCAGTGCTTAACAAGCAATCCTCGTGGGAATGATACTCTACTATCACTTTATTACTTTTTGCGACTAATACACTTGCTACACATTGCATGTTGTAATATTAACACATCACAGACCTCAACATAAGTAGCAATTCCAGCAACGCAAATTCAAACAAACCAGCAATCTCAACACACAGAACTAATAAGAAACAATCAATTAAGAACCGTATTGATTTATGGTAATAAAAATGAAAAACACGTAATGAAGAATTGAAGAACAGAATTAAGAAATAGAGTTGCTAACAAACTCGAGGAGCTAGCCATCTTCCACAAGATTCCTTTTCAAAAATACAATCTGCCCTTTCACGAGCATAACCCCCCTTTTTATATGCACACTTGATTCCCCTAAAACTATCCTATCAAACCAAGACATGTGTACCTTATACCCTAACTAATTCTCATGGCCTTTAGTCACACCCTTGGACCTTCTCCCTTGCTTGCAATATCTCTTAGTAATGGGTAGTCTATCATACAACACTCTTGAGAAGCTATTGAAACTAGACAAAAATAACAAGTCTCTCCATTGGATGCATTTGAGATTCCTACAAATTGGAGGTTTACTGTGTTTTGGGACCCTTAATTGTCACGCTCATACTGCAATATGAAAATTATTTTTTGGCCAACATCTAATGTCTTCATACTTCTTATATTGAGCTCAATAAAAAATTGGGTAACAATATATAGCCCATCGATGAAGTTATCAAATCTAGCTCCCGATATGGACCTCTGCTTTTCACGTGCTTAAGTTTGGCCCATCTAAGTTTGTGTTTTTGTAAGAAAATTTACAGCAAATATATGTAGAATTCATATCTTCATCCATCTCTTTTTTTATTTTTTAGGTAACTAAGGTATCCAGGCCTATATTAAAGCCTACTTAATTTTTATAGTCATAGAACACTCTACTAGTTTAATGGACTAAAGTAATTATAAAAATATGGTAGATACCTCTCCTATAACTCAAACACAAAACCCCCCTGGATATAGCTAACCCTAGACCTGCAATCGAACCGAACATGAACGAACAGGCCCGTTCGAAAATCGTTCGATAAGCATGTTCGATTGTTCGTGTTCGTGTTCGTGTTCGTGTTCGAACGAACACAAGATGTGTGTTTGTGTTCGTTCGATTAACAAAAAGCTCGTTCGTGTTCGTGCAACTCGTTCGTGTTCGTTCGACTAACTTGTTTGACTAACTCGTTCGACTAACTTGTTCGGTCGACCAACTCGTTCGATAATTTGTAAATACCTGTTCGACTAACTCGTTCGATAATTTGTAAATACCTGATCGACTAACTCGTTTGATAATTTGTAAATACCTGTTCGAATAACTCATTCAATAACTTGTAAATACCTGTTCGAATAATTTGTTCGAATAAAAAATGTACACCAACTTTCCAATTCATGCTCTAAAAAACAAATATGCAACAATTTATAATTTATACCCATTTAATTCAACATTTGAAAATAAACCAACTCTTTATCTATATTTATATTTTAAACAAATCAATAAAAACTCAATAAATTAAAATAACTAATCATCATAAATAATAAAACTTCAAAATGAATTAAACGTAACAATAAATCGCTTCAAAACAAATTTAATTCCATATCAAACATGACACAAACAAAAGGAATTTGTTTACATATATATTTATTATCATTACATAAATTATCCTAAATATTTTAAATGTTTACATATATATTTTGTATCAACACCCATAAATTTATAGTGGAATGAAAGTCTATTGTAATATATGATCAATACATATGTGTGATTAATTTGTTATATATATATATATATATTGTATCAATACCCATAAATTTATAGTGAAATGATGGCCTATTATAATATATGATCAATACATATGTGTGATTAATTTGTTATATATAATGTGTAATTGTGTATATACAAAATTATTATCATACATATATTAATTATAGGTTAAATATGTTATGAAATTACCAAAATTATAGGTTATCATATATTTATTATCATTACATAAATTATCCTAAATATTTTAAATGTTTACATATATATTTTGTATCAGCACCCATAAATTTATAGTGGAATGAAAGTCTATTGTAATATATGATCAATACATATTGTGATTAATTTGTTATATATATATATTTTGTATCAACACCCATAAATTTATAGTGGAATGAAAGTCTATTGTAATATATGATCAATACATATTGTGATTAATTTGTTGTAGACGTAAAAATCTACCTGTACGGAAGGGGGGTCTGATCCCGTGAGGTCAAGGCCACTAGCGATCTCTTTGCACACGTGAGAAACACACGCGTGAAGCGAACGGAAACACCGGGATGGTGTTTGCCGTGGGCACTTCCGACGCTCAAGTCGCAAGGCTAAAAGGGGTTAATTTAGTGAGGGCTAAGGAATAAGGGATTACGGAAGTCTAGTCAGGGGGCTGTGACTACGGCGAATTAGTGAAACTCTAGAGTGAAGAGTCTCGGTGTGAGGGTGTAATGTCGATGTCCCTTGTGAGAGGGCTGGCCTCTGTTTATATAGTGGTCGTCTAGTCTCCCAATCTTGGTAGAAGTAGGAGTCCTAATACGACTCTGATGCAAACCCTAGAAGAATTAGAGTTGTGGTAAGCCGCCTTATCGGTGTCCAGTATAGGAAGGTGATTCGATTAGGAGAGTAACTCCAGTGGGAAAGTGATCGGGAATAGGAATGTATTCGAGGGGGTTGTGGGCTTTGGATTTGTCCATGGACCTAGGACATGGGCCAGGTTTGAGAGGCTTGTGCCCGCTTAGTTTGGGCCGGTTTTTTCCCCATGTTAGAAGAGAACTATGGCTTGGGCCTTTGCGGGAGGGTAGGCTTGGTCCTTTTTTCCCTATTTGGGCCAAGGGACGATTTTTGGCCCTAACAGGTTTGTCCCCCACTCTCGAGTTGAGTATCTCAAGTTAGAGAGTAGGTCGTATCAAAGCAGCTCGTTCTTTCCCCATGGGACGAGCAATCATTGGAGAAAGTTAACTGACGCAAGTGATTTGATTAGGTCTTGGTCGGTATCCATTCCCGAACAAGAGCATGCTGCCACGCGTTGTGCCTACTCGGTTCGATGAGCCGAAGAGCCGAAAGCTGGGTCGGGTCGCTCGGTATGTTAGCACGATTATCGCGGAAACACCGCGAGGGCGGTTATTCGTCCTGCCAGGTCGGGCGAAGCCCAGGAAGTTTACCGAGATCCATTCGGTCGGGGCTGTAGGGGCGACCGGCAGGTAGATGGTGAGACCAAACATGTTGACTCCTCGTTCGCCTCGGATGGGCGAATGGGCGAGGCTTGATGGCTTCCCTGAAGGTTTTAACTCGGGAGCTACGCCCGCCTGCGTCCCATCGTTCGGGCCTTCCGGGTCGTTCGAACGCGAGACGTCTGAGAAGGCTTCTGGCCTGAGAAGCTCGATCGATGGGATGGGTCGAACGGCCATGTGCGCTATTGGGGCGAATATTGGGCGTATCGGGACGTACTTCTGAACGTTCCGGCTGAGTCGGTCGGAAGGGTCGGTCGGCGAGCGGAATCCGTCTGCGGTTCCACGCTTCCCGGAGTGGTTAGGATCGCCGCCACGTGTATGGAGAAAATGATTCGTCGTTTCGAGGGCGAAGAGACTCGACAAGCGATCAATCATAGCTTTGCCACGTGTCGCCTTTTTTTCTTTACAAAATTGGGGAGCAGGCTGTTCATCTTCCATTTCAGTTTGGTTTCGCGTTTCCTCTCAAAAATCCTTCTTCCTTTTTCCTGCGATTTTGTCCCAGGTTCTTGAGCGAGAGTGATTCTACTTCAGTCTTCCAAGGTAACTCCTCCTTTTTGGCATCGTTTTGTTGTTCTTTAGGTAGATTTTTCTTTTTTGATAGGGTTTTTGGAAAGTAAAACAAGGAATTTTTGAGTTTGGTGGGTTTTAGGCCCGGGTTTCTAGGCGTTTTTGGTGTTAGGATACAAGAGAACTTTTAGGGTTTGAGTTTTCGGTGAATTTCCGGGAAAAAATTTGGTTGTAGGTGAATTTTTACGGGTTTTGGGTTTAGGATGCAGGGAGGTGAAGTCAATTTTGGCTTGGTTTGGGTCGGTCGGTGCGTCGTAGGAGTGGCGAAAAAAGTGTGATTAGGGGACGGTCGTTCGGGCGAGTGGGTAGTGATCAAAGGCAATGTTGCTAGGATTGAAGTTCTAGGTGGATCGGTCGTCAGGCGACAGTCGGTGTCTTTAGTCAGGGCGAGGTTTGTTCGGCTGGATAGGTCGAACCAGAATAGAGGCTCGTTTGTGGTGAAGACAGGCTAGTTCACACTTTCGGTCGGTTCGGCTTGTGGGCGGCGGTGTTCCACCTTGGTAGAGCAGGTCGGTAGGGCCGAGTTCAGGTTTGGAGGAGGGTACCGTTCGGTGTTGAAGAGCGTCGTAGTTCACCCCTGATTTTCCTTGAGGGTCGGTCGGTTGGAGGGGCGAGTGATCCGATGTCGGGTGATACGTCCCGCAAGTTCGAGTCACGAGGTGGACTTGGGGGGCCAGTATGGCGTGCCCCCACTATGGTGGTAATGCTGAAGGGGATGTTCGGTCGGTGTGCCGGAACCAGGGTTAATGTGGCTGCTCCGAGGGTCGAGTGGAGGCAGAGTGGGAGGCCGGGTTGAGTGGCTCGGAGGTCGGTATGGTAGGAGTGGGGGAAGACTCAGGTAGCGAGGACCCTCTACGTCCGTAGTAGCTCGAGGAGGGCCGAGCAGGTAGTGGAATTCGACCGGGGACTATCCGCCCGTCTTTGGCGATAGTGACGTGTGGCGCCTCCGTACCTGTATCATATTCTGGTTGATTAAGGTTCGGACCCGCGGTAAATGCGAGCGTGTTGATTGGGAGGTGAAGGTTGGAGTGCGTATACGAAGTGGTTTCACGATGGGTTGAGGTTGCACGTGCCTCGCCTAGTAGGGAGGTCTTGAATCATTTCATTATCGCCCCCTCCCGGCTTATGCGACGCTGGAGGCTATTGATGGCTTTGGAGGATCGTGTGTTCGGCATCGATTGTGTTCGGGTTGCCGCAGCTGCGTACTCGTACTTCTGAAGGAGAGCGATAAGGAGAAGGGCCGATATCTGAACTTGAGGCACGATCGGTCTCATCGGTGACCGACTGCGGTCCGATGACAAAAAGCGGAAAGACCGTTACTTTTTCTTAAAGGGTCGGGAGCCGTCTTTGGAGATAGGGGCATGGCGAGATCCCGGCCAGGGTGGCGAGCCCTTTGGTGAGAACTTAATTGTTTCTTTCGTACTTTTGATTACTAAATCTTGATTATGTTTCTTGTCTGAGCTCGATTTCAATCGCGGCCCAGGCGGAGCGAGAGCGGCTTGGGCGTAGCTACCCGAGGTGTTAGCCATCCCATCGGAGGCGGAGGGATTGGCGAGTAGTGCTAGGTGAGTCCAATCGAGGCGGTATTCTTTGGGCGGGGTAGAGGCTATTGAGAGGTACTCCCTTCCCCTCCCCGCGAAAGCAGGACTTGGGATGTGCTCTGAGTGTACTCCAACCATCTCATTTTTGGTGAGTCAGGGCTGAACCCACTAACCGTTGGAGAGTTTGCACTTGCAGAATCGCTCATGAAGAAATTGGTTGTCCCGGCGCGAGCGGAATCCGCCGGCGTCGAGAGAAGAGGAAAGGGAGTCGGTGAGAGCGGATGTGAGGGTCGAGGATGTATTGGCGACCGCCGCCCGGTCGGCGACCACCGTCAGCCGACCCTCGTCGGGAGTCGGGTCGTCCCAGTGCCGTTGTGGATGAGGAGGCGGGACTATCACTATCACGATTCCGGACTCTGCGTTGACTTACTCGGGCGCGACATCAATGAGTAAGGTGGCCGACTCCTTCTTGTTCCCACTGCGGACGGCGCGTCGAACCAGGATAGGGTGCGGTTCTTGCCCAGGAGGGAGGCGTATCCGCGGCTGATTCGGGTATGAACGTACTTGTTTACTTTTCTTGTTTGACTTTGTTCTCATTGCCCGGTTTTGTTTTGCAGGTACTCACTAGCGGTCTCCATCGAGGAGTGCAGCGTGGCGCGAAAGCGGATACAAGATATATCCAAGGCCAACGTCGGTTTGCGGCAAAAGGAGGCGGCATCCCGAAAGGCTGAGAGGGGAGAGTCGCGGCGCCTCCCGGGATAGTGAGGCTGCGTCGTGAGTTAGCCCGAGAGGGACCGCGGAGGTCGAATCCCTCGAGGCGGTGCATCTCTATTCTGATGACGCCATTATTAAGGCTCGGCGAGCTCATCTTGGAGTTTAAAGAGGGCGGACCTCTCATTGGGATCGGATGAAGACATTTTGCTCATGCGGGGAGTTATTGGAAGAGGAGATTGGTCATCCGGTGGGGGCGGGGCGAGGCGAGGCCCCTGAGCTTAGGTCAATTCCGGGCGTTGGGGAGAGAGGCGGCCCGGCTCGGGGCGAGCACTAGTGGTGTATTCTGGCGGCCGACTTGACGGAGGATGATGCTCGTGCCGAGGATGCTTAGTGCTGCCCTTTTTTTTTTCTTTTTTTTAGGGGCTGCGATGCCCATTTCATCAGCGTCTGTGCCGTTCTACGTATTTCTAACTTGGGCGTTTGGTGCCCTATATATATATGACTTTTGTTGTTGGTGTCTCATGTTTCTTTGGATGAATCACTGCTTTCTTTTGTTTTTCTTGTATTTGTGCATGTTGCCTCGTCGTGGCTCGATGGCCGAGGACGCGTAGGTCTTATGTTGAAATTTGGGTTGGTGGCTTGTCCTTTGGTGTAGGAATGGTTCATCCAGTTTGGCCGGCCGAGTGTGTAGTCCCCTGGATGGGTGACGTTGCATCTTCAGTTTAGTTCTTAGGTTGAATGAGGCCGGTTCCGCGGTGCCAAGTCTTGGGAGTGTCCGAACGTTCGCGGGCGGGGGCGATTTGAAGGTGTCCGAACGTCAATCGGGCGAGGCCGATTTGAAGGTGTACGAACGTTCATCGGGCGAGGCCGATTTGGAGGTGTTCGAACGTCCATCGGGTGAGGCCGATTTGAAGGTGTTGAGCGTCCATCGGGCGTGAGGCGAGGCCGATTTGAAGGTGTTGAGCGTTCGGGCCGATTTGCGTTCATCGGGCGAGGCCGATTTGAAGGTGTTCGAACGTTCATCGGGCGAGGCCGATTTGAAGGTGTTCGAACGTCCATCGGGCGAGGCCGATTTGAAGGTGTGAGAACGTTCATCGGGCGAGGCCGATTTGAAGGTGTGAGAACATTCATCGGGCGAGGCCGATTTGAAGGTGTGAGAACGTCTATCGGGCAAGGCCGATTTGAAGGTGTGAGAACGTTCATCGGGCGAGGCCGATTTGAAGGTGTTCGAACGTTCATCGGGCAAGGCCGATTTGGAGGTGTAAGCAATTCGTCGACCGGGGTCGATTGGAGATGAAAATTTCTGAATAATACTTCATTAAATGTTTGGCCGTGAAGCCGACTGTCTAAGAGGAGGTGGATAGGCCCACTCATCCTTAAAAGAAAACGAAATAAAAACAAAATTAAAAGGAGTTCACCTAGAGGTAGTATCGTTTGAGGTGAACGGCATTCCAACTATTGTGGATGTCTTTGCCTTGAGTGCAGGTTTGTAGGCGCCTTTTCCCGCTTCTTTGATTATCTTGTAGGGGCCTTCCCAGGTGGGTCCGAGTTTGCCAGAGTTAATCTCCTTGGTGTTTTGGAAGACTTTGCGAAGGACCCAGTCGCCTATCCTGAAAGTGCGGATCCTCACGCTGCGGTTGTAATGACGGGCGGCTTGTTGCTGGTAGGCTGCGTTGCGGATACTTGCTTGTTCTCGTAATTCGTCCCACGGTGTCAAGGTTACGAGAGGTTTTGGCTATTGGATTCCTCGTCCCCGCCCTTTGGAGCTGGTGGATGGAAGCCCGATATTTAGGTGGGATGCTGCCGAACCATATGTCGGGGAGAACGGTGTTTCGCCGATTGATGATCGAGCCGTGGTTCGGTATGACGAAGAGGACCCCGGGTAGCTCACGCCCATGCGCCACCCAAGCTTTACTAATCGCTTCTTCATTATGCATGATTGTTTTGTTTGACAACTCGGCCTGGCTAGCCGTTAGGCCCAGGGGTTGCGGGGTGTCGAAAGCTTAACTTTATTCCCCACATGTCACAGAAATCCCTGAAGCTCGAGCTAATGAACTGGGACCCATTGTCGGTGACAATCTCTTTTGGTATTCCGAACCGGCAGATCACGTTTTCGGATAAAGCTTTGACTTCTCGGTCTCGACTTGGGCCAATGCCTCGGCTTGATCCACTTGGTGAAGTAATGCATTCTGCCAACATGAATACCCGTTGCCCAGTGCGTAGGTAACTTTCCCCACGATGTCCATTCCCCACTTCATGAATGGCCATGGTGTCGAGAATGGAGTGGAGTCGTTACGGTGGGAGGTGTGAGGCGTGGGCAAACCTTTGACGTTGTCGCATCTCTTTGCGTAAGCGTCGAGTCGGTACGGATAGTCGGCCAGTAGTAACCTGCAGTGATCACCCGGTGAGCAAGACTGCGTCCCCCTGCGTGGTTACCGCATTCGCCTTCATGGAGTTCGGATAGGACATTTTGGGCCTCTTCTAGGCTTATGCATTTGAGGTAGGGACCCGAGCGACTTTACGAGGTTGGACCGTCATGTAGGGTGAATGTGGCGGCCTTTGCTTTCAATCGGCGTGCTTCGTTCTTGTCAGCTGGGAGTTCATCGTCTTCCAGGTACTTCACTATCGGATTCATCCAACAGTCGGTCTGCTCAATGCCCATGGCTTCTCTACGAGACTTGTCGGGTGGTGGTTCTTTCCGATTGGTAGCCCTTTGCATGAATAGGAGGGGGATGGATGACTCAGAGGAACATGGGAGTGCTGAACCAAGGTTGGCGAGTGCGTCGGCATGGCTGTTCTCGGCTACGGGGATCGTGCTATCGAGAACTCTTGAATTCGGCTGCAACTCTTTGACCATGCTTAGATAGGATGTCATTTTAGAGTCACGTGCTTGGTACGTACCTTGTAGTTGATTGACCACGAGTTGAGAGTCTGACTTCACTTCTAGTCTCTTGGCGCCGATTTCTCTGGCCAAGGTGAGTCCGACTAAGAGGGCGTATTCGGCCTCATTATTCGTGCACTTGAACCCACAATGCTCGGCCGAATGATGTCTCCCTCTGGTGTGACCAGAACTATTCCGAGTCCGCTTCCGTTGACATTACTCGATCCGTCTACTAGGAGGGTCCACTTTGAAGGTGGTGCGCCGTTCATGCATAGTAATTCTTTTTCGGCCTGGGCGGTTTCGCTTGGTGTGAAGTCGGCGATGAAATCTGCTAGTGCTTGGGACTTGACGGCGGTGCGGGATTGGTATGATACGTCGTACTCGCTGAGTTCTACTGTCCATTGCATGAGTCGGCCTGACAGCTCTGGTTTGTGCAATATTTTCTTGAGTGGGAATGAGGTGATCACAACTATAGGATGGCATTGGAAGTACGGTCTGAGCTTCCTGGATGCATGGATGAGGGAAAGGGCGAGCTTTTCCAGTTGGCTGTACCGAGTTTCTGCGTCGAGGAGGCGACTTGCTAATGTAGTAGACCGGCGGCGCCGTTTCTTCTTCTCGGACTAAGTCTGCGATATGGCCGTCTCTGAGACCGCTAGGTAAGCGTAGAGCTTCTCTCCGTCCATGGGTTTGGACAGCAGCGGGGGTGTAGTCAGATACCTCTTCGTTCTTTGTAGGGCTTCTTCGCATGAGGGGTCGGTCGAACTGTTGGATTTTTGAGGGCGTGGAAGAAGAGGTGGCACTTGTCGGCGGACACGGAGATGAAGCGGCTCGGGCGGCCACTCGTCTGCAAGATGGAGGGCGTCTCAGCTGCAAGTTAGGGGATGGTATCTTGAGAACCGCTACGATGCGAGTCGGGGTTTGCTTCTATTCCTCATTTGAGTAACCATGTAACCTAAGAATTTACACGAGGCCGCCGAATGAGCACTTTTAGGTTCGGTTTCATGTTGTACTTTCGGAGAATGGCGAATGCTGGTTGAGGTGGTCAAGGTGTTGTTCGGCAATCGGGGAGGGTTTGTGAGCATGTCGTCGATGTAAACTTCCATAGTCTTCCTAAGTGGTCGAGAACATTTTATTGACCGGGAGTTGGTAGGTGGCTCAGGCGTTTTTCGGTCAAAGCGGCATTACTTTGTAACAATAGGTTCCCCTCTGTAATGAAAAGGGCTCTTCTTCTCAGGTCGTCCGCATGCATTAGAATCGATTGTATCCCGAGAAGGCATCCATGGCGAGGAGTTCGTGCCTGTGATCGCGTCTCCATCATATCGATATGTGGGAGCGGGAAAGAATCTTTGGGGCAGGCCTTGTTTAAGTCTGTGAAGTCGATGCATACTCTCCACTTCCCGTTTTTCTTCCTTACGACTACGACGTTTGCCAGCCATTCGGGGTAGTGGACTTCTCTGATCATGCCGTTGTTTAGGAGTTTTTCGATCTCTTCATTGATGACCTGGTTTCGTTACTGCAATTTCCTCCGTTTGCTTATTGGTGGCGGGTGATCTGGATCTACCTTGAGCTGGTGGACCATTGCGTCCGGGTTGATCCCGGTCATGTCGGCATGGGACCAGGCCAAACAGTCTTCATTCTTTTTTAGAAAGTCTATCAGCTTCTCTCTTGTCTCGGGGTCGAGGCGGGAGCCTATGTTTGTTTTTCTCTCTGGGTCATCCGGATGTATCTGCACCTCATCCAGCTCCTCCATTGTCGGTTGATCGGGCTCGGTTCGGAGGGTCGGATGAGACTGTAATTGCTATGAGGAATGTCCCTTGCCTTTGAAGGCGTTCTTGTAGCAATCCCTAGAAGCTTTAGGGTCGCCCTTGATCTCCTGCACTCCCCACTTGGTTGGGAACCTGATCGTCTGGTGGAAGGTCGATGGCACTGCCCGCATGTCATGGATCCAGGGACGGCCCAAAATGACGTTGTAGGGGGATGGGCAGTCGATCACCAGGAAGACTGTTTGTTTGTTCACCCCGCCGGCGTAGATAGGAAGGGTGATTTCCCCGATTGTGTACTTCTGTTGCGAGCTGAATCCCACCAGCAGTGTCGGTCGTCTGTTGATATTTGCTTCTTCCAGTCCCATCGCTTTTACTGCTTCGAGGAATAGGATATTCGCTGATGAACCCCCATCCACGAACACCCTTTTCACTAGGATGTTGGCTATTTGCAGGGAGAGGACTAAAGCATCGTGGTGAGGGGCAACCAGGGTGATCGGCTCGTCATCCTCGAACTGAATCACTTGGTGGGAGTATGACTTCGAGACCGGATGAACAGTCTGGACCTCATGGTGGTTGTTTCTAGCATACCGCTTGGCTGACGAGTAACTTACCCCACTGATTTCTGATCCTCCAGAGATGAGCGAGCAGAAACCCTTAGGTGTCGGTTCTCGCGGAGGGCGACTGCTGTTTGGAGCTTTTCTGGCTAATGGTGTTCTTCCCTTTGTCGGTGAGTAGGTCACGGAGGTGTCCTTTCTTTAGGAGCGCGGCAACCTCGAGCCGCAAGGCGATGCAATCCGTGGTGTTATGCCCGTGGTCGTTGTGAAACTCGCACCACTTGGTCGTGTCTCTCCTTGCCTCAGGATTGAGCTTACCCGGCCACTTGACAGCGGATCCCATACCTTTCATTATCGCTACGACAGGTTGGTTCGATCTTTGAGACTATATTACGGTATTTTGAATTGATTCGATCCCGATTGTGCATTGTTGCTTCTCGAGGGTTGGCGGTCATATGGTCTCCTGGCTCTGCTCATGTTCCTTGAGGGGGTTGGTAGGTGCTCTGTCGGTCTAGGTTCCGGTTTTACATCCGTTCGCCTAGGTTCGTATCTGGAATGGGCGACTCGGTTTATCTCATCTTCCTCCCACCTTATTTGAATCACGGCTCGGGCCAGAGCGTCTTCCATGGTAGTACAGCCTAGCTTTGTGAGCTCCTTGTATAGTTCCCCGTCCGGAAGGAGGCCTTTCTCTGGCGTCCACGCGATCTCGGGGTTACGGGAATGAATAGAGATTTTCTCCTTGTTGAACCTGCTAACGTACTCTCTCAATGGTTCCCCTCTCCGTTGGTATATTCGGTACAAGTCGGCCGACGGCTTCTCTAGCTTCTTGCTGCTGGCGAACTGTTCTACAAAAGTGTCAGTAAGCTGAGCGAACGAATCGATGGATCCGTTCGGGAGATTCGTGTACCATTGGAGCGCCGGACCGGACAAACTAGAACCGAAACTTTTGCACATACAGGCTTCTCTAAGCGGTCGGGGTATTGAAACAAGATAAACATCCATTTGTTTGTACGAGGCTATATGGTCGTCCGGGTCGGTGGTACCGTCGTATGGTTTCATGTTGGGGATACTGAATTTTTGGGGCATGTCAGCCAGGGCGATCTCGTCCGCAAAAGGTGAGTCCGCGTAACAATTCGGTCTGCTTTTCTTGGTTGGGATTGGCATTCCTGGGATACGCCTCATTACTGCCTCGACGTCGGCCAGTCTTTTAGCCAATAACTGTTCTACGGGGAAGGGAATGCTATCGGGTCATCATGTCTTACAAGTGCGTACGCCTCGTGGGGTCATCCCCAGGGGGTGAGGACGCGGATCGGTCCATCGTGCGTTCCTTGGTAGCATATGTCTTCGTTCATTCCTTGAGGTGGATGGCTCCCATTGTCACTGTTCTGTTGTTCTTCCCTACATGGATGGTCAGGGGAGTTGTCCGGTAGTCGTTCGGCCTTTCGGGATGGGTGAGTTCAAGAGCTGGAGTTGGTTTGTTTTGGCCGTTCACCCCGCGAGGATGAGCTAGGCGGGGAAGGGCTTTGTGCTTGGGTTGTTGGAGGGAGTTGCATGGTGGAGATGGGATGATCCTTAGGATTCTCTATTAGATCGTTTTGATCATGAGGCTGGGATGGGTCGGCTGGACCGCGCGCCGTTGTGTCTTTATCTCCGTCGGTCAGTACGGAGTAGTCGGCCGCCAATCGTCGAGGGCTGCGCGCCCTTTACGAGAATCCGAGGGTTGGTGCTCGGTGTGGAGAGGGGTTGCATAGAGGGGATAATGGTGCGGAACCGGTTGGAGGGTGCTTGGCCAGGGAGGGCTTCGAGTTCATAGAATTGACTTACTTTTTCTTTGTTGGTTCTCGACCCGGATGGATGCGTTTTCGGCTTCCGGTGCGGCCACCTTGTCTAAGTTACATTGCATGAGAGGTCAAAACCTCCGTCAGCCTCGATGCCTGAGTTAACGTCCTCCGGATTGTTAGCCATGGAATATTCCTCCACGTAGCAGGGTTCGTCACGCCGAATGATTGCTAGAGGCCCCACGGTGGGCGCCAAACTGTAGACGTAAAAATCTACCTATACGGAAGGGGGGTCTGATCCCGTGAGGTCAAGGCCACTAGCGATCTCTTTGCACACGCACACGAGAAACACACGCGTGAAGCGGCAGGAAACACCGGGATGGTGTTTGCCGTGGGCACTCCGGCTCAAGTCGGCAAGGCTAAAGGGTTAATTTAGTGAGGGCTAAGGAATAAGGGATTACCGGAAGTCTAGTCGGGGAGGCGTGACTACGGCGAATTAGTGAAACTCTAGAGTGAAGAGTCTCGGTGTGAGGGTATAATGTCGATGTCCCTTGTGAGAGGGCTGGCCTCTGTTTATATAGTGGTCGTCTAGTCTCCCAATCTTGGTAGAAGTAGGAGTCCTAATACGACTCTGATGCAAACCCTAGAAGAATTAGAGTTGTGGTAAGCCGCCTTATCAGTGTCCGTATAGGAAGGTGATTCGATTAGGAGAGTAACTCAGTGGGAAAGTGATCGGGGAATAGGAATGTATTACGAGGGGGTTGTGGGCTTTGGATTTGTCCATGGACCTGGACATGGGCCAGGTTTGAGAGGCTTGTGCCCGCTTAGTTTGGGCAGTTTTTCCCCATGTTAGAAGAGAACTATGGCTTGGGCCTTTGCAGGACTGGGCTTGGTCCTTTTTCCCTATTTGGGCCAAGGACGATTTTTGGCCCTAACATTTGTTATATATATATATATATTATATCAACACCCATAAATTCATAGTGAAATGATGGCATATTATAATATATGATCAATACATATGTGTAATTAATTTGTTATATATAATGTGTAATTGTGTATATACAAAATTATTATCATACATATATTAATCATAGGTTAAATATGTTATGAAACTACCAAAATTATAGGTTATCATATATTTATTATCATTACATAAATTATCCTAAATATTTTAAATGTTTACATATATATTTTGTATCAACACCCATAAATTTAGAGTAGAATGAAAATCTATTGTAATATATGATCAATACATATGTGTGATTATATATATATATATATATATATATATATATATATATATATATATATATATATATATATATATATATTTATTTATTTATTTATTTATTTATTTATTTATTTATTTATTATCATTACTGTCTACATATTTATTTTGTACCAGCACCTATAAATTCATAGTGATATGAGAGTTTATTGTAATTAATGATCAATACAAATGTGTGATTAATTTAGGTTTAATTAAACTATTATATTATTAAATTTGGTATGCTATACATCACTTGATTATACAATATGTTATGTTTATCAATTTACCATACTATATTTATTATTTATTAATTGAAATGTTATCTTATAATATTTAATTATTGATTACATTTAGAAAAATATGAAGCTATTATGTTATTGGATTTACTATATTATTTATCACTTGATTATACAATTTATTATGTTATTAAATTTGTCATGCTATGTATCATAGTAATTTATTACTTTTTAATTAAAATACTATATACTTATATATTTAATTATTGATGACATTTGGAAAAAAAAAATCCAAACATATTATATATATAAGAAAAACAAAAGTATCATAATATTTTATTATTGATTACCATTAAAAAAAATTCATCCAAACTCAATCAAACATAATATAAAAATGGAAATTTTTTTTAATTATAATAATGCATAACATGTTTTTGAACATAAGCGAAGCGAACAATCAAGCGATTGTTCGAGCATAATGAGCGTATAATTAGTCGAGCATATAGTGTTAGCGAACATAATCGAGCAGAACAACCCCGCAGGCAAGAACTCGATGAAGCATTATCGAACAATTATCGAACTGTTCGCGAACAAATATTTGCGAATATTATCGAACAGTAATCAAACGAACAACGAACGTTCACGAACTGTTCGGTTCGTTTGCAGCCCTAGCTAACCCTAGTGACTAAAGGATTTGTCATCCTGCCATAGGAGAGATATCTTCATCTATCTCAAGTCATTGATTTCGAAGAATTTTCATGGCTATTTTTTAATAAGGTGATAATAAATTTTATCATATTAGGATAAAAGCTCTGTTTCAATTGTATAAACATCTTAAAAAACATGTCAAACTTTTGAAATCTTGAATCTGAATCTTGATAAATTCTTCACATAATATTAGAAGATAACAAATATAAAAGAATAGAAGTGGAACACAGGAATGGCCAAAGGGAAAATGAAATTAAACTCATAACGCTTAGATTACAAACGTAAAGATGAAAAACAATCTGCCCACTTGATGACCATTACAAATGTCAAGCTATATTATTTGATTGAAGAATCCCACAAATGCTTGCTAATACAGCAGAGAAATTCAAGCCACATAAAAACTAATTAAACATTTCACCACAGACAAACCAAACTAAGACACAGCAACGAAGAATAAGCAGCAACACTGCCATATTTATATAAGAAAATATCGTAACTATATAATATAATCTCTTAAACCCTGGAATCCAAAGCCATAATGGTGCTGAGATTCATCGGATGCATGTACTGGGTGGATCCAGTCATGATCTGCTGTACGATAATTCTGTTGGCCTTCTCTGATGGATGAAATGGATCCCAAAATGCATACAAATCTCTGTTGGGGCACAAGTTTGAGGCGATTGTGCAGAGGCCAATGCCATTGTAGGGTCCTTGTCCGCAACACGCTATCTTTGATGTCACAAACCCTGTGAAAAATTAACCATATTCAAAATTAACATGCATCTCACTTCTGCTAATCAATCTTCCTAAACCTAATAAGACAATTCTGGGTCCAAATCTAGCATCAATAAATGCCAGGGGACCAATGACGAGACATCAATAAAGGGCATTTACTCAACGTGGTCCAGTTCTATTCAAAATCTGTTTTCACCATTCTGTCATCTTGTTGTCAATCGGGTTGTTGCATCTATTAAATCACGTGAAGATATGATTGATTGACTTACCATATGCTTGAGGGTTACTGATGAAGTCCATGTGCATATCAAAAGCATTTGCAGCAACGAAAGTATCTGATCCGATTTCGCTGTTGAGATTGTTTATCAATTGGGCAAGTTGTGGGTTAAACAAGCCAGCTGCTCGTTCCAATTCCACTGAACATTCACCATTTCTGCTATGCATAGCCAGCTCCGCAGGGACACAACCCAATGGCCCAGTTCCCGTGACCAAAACCCGACGTGCCCCTAATTCATACAGCCTCTGCATTGTCAGAAGTAGCAGTTTAATATAAAGTAATTAAGATTGTAATTGTTGTTTTCTTAATTAGTATATATATCTATATATATGATGTTGAATGTTTTTAAGGCTATTTTTAAGTAATTAGAATTGATGTGGATCTCAATGATCGAAACAGCAAAGTCCCTGTTGGCCTCACCAACCAAGCAAATCCTGTAATAACTCACTCTATCTTCACAAACTAGAAAGCAAATCTTATCAATCCATCATAAATACGTCCCCACATCATTATTATAATGTTTATTTTCTTCTGTTTCGTGACCATTAAATGAAAAAACTCCGATGAATTACTTAATTATATAAAAAGAACCCAAAAATAAAATACGTAACGTAACAAACATGGCAGTAGCTTGAGTGTTGTTTGTACCAAGGATAGTAAATTAAATAACCTGTAAGATTTTGCGGTACTCAGAAATAAGATACACAACGTAATCAGGAAGAGAAAACTGGCGAGATCGTGCAGAAAAGGGCACCAAATAGTAGTTGTTGACGAAGTCATTGCCGCCAAGTGTGATGAGGACAAGGGCTTCGTTTACCAGTCGTTGAGTCTGCTCGGCTCCAATAAGTGCACTGACTCGCTGCTGGTATTGCTGAAAATACTCCAACTGCATGGTGATTCGGATAATGTTCAGCTGGAAAATAACAAATGAATTAGTTATAACTGAATATTCTTAGGAGGGGAAAACCAAAGTGAATAAATAAGTTTTATTTACAAATTGGATTCCAGTGTCATTGAGAATTCCGATCCCTGCAGAAGCAAAGTTTGCACCGACGAGAAGCCTGTCTCCAGTGAGCGCTGGGCTCAAGTATGGCAATGTGGGTTCCATGCCAATTTGCTCACCTGATCATACTAAAACATGTCAACATAAATGTAACTATCACATACTAACTAGAATAAAACCACATATATAATTTGTCTCCTGCTAAGTCTATATATCTCTTCTGATAAACTTACTGATAAGGTCGGGAATGTTAAGTCCATTGGAGAAACGACCAGTTGGTCGACGAGTAGGATAGTCAATGCCATACGGGTATGAATCAGCTCGTGCAGTAGTGGCAAGGTAGTCATTGTTGCCATTATCGACAAGCGAATCGCCAAACACGAAGAACGCCCTAGCCTCAGCCCAAGAAGCAAGACTCCCCAGTGTGATTAACAGACCTAAAATGAACCAGGAAGCGAAACCTGAGGAGCCAGCTGCGGCCATAATGAAACCTTGAAACAGCTAGAACTTGAGTTTGGGAAACTTAACTAACTCCACCCTTGCAGATGAATAAGTGAACAAGACTAGCTATATAAATAAGGACTGTGTTGTCTACATTTTGATGAGTTATTAATGGTGAGTTCCACCACCAGTAGAGTTAGATAGGGGCTGCCATAACGAAAGCTAGAATGAGTAGTTCAGTATGTTAATGGAGATAAGATTAAATTATAAATTTTTATCTTGAGATGAATTATTCACCACATGGCCTACGGCTACAATTTGCCATGCAGATAATTTTCTTTTGCAGCGTCCGCTCCATTTTATCTATTGTAGAACAATCAACTAATCAAGTAGAGCTGGCAAATGCGTAGAGCTTGTATTTGTATATACGCGTTAATTCCCCAACCAAAAATGCAAATAATTAAATTATATATATGAATGCTTCAAGGCTATATGGTAATTTACATTACTCATATTACAAAGTTAAAGAATTCCTATTTTAATTTTCTACAACAAAACCACTCTTCAAAAACCCTATAAATAATATGAAGAACATGAAGATAATGAAATGAATTTTGACACTTAATCGTCTTCTATATCAAGTAAATTGATGGTGATACAAATTTTTTTGTTTTTTTTTGGATAATTAGTGGTGTTGAGGTCAGCTTACGCGTACTTCAACTAATCTCTCATGATCTTAAAATTACCGACTGGGTAAGAACTCTAATAGTCACCCCTATTAGGCTTGAACATGTGTTTTCAATATATGTCTCTATTTAAAATCTAGAAAGAAAACTAAGAATTTGTTTCAGAAATACAATCTGAATACTTTTTTCTCTCTTTTTTTTTTAAATATAAGAGAAATTAAGCTTTCATATACTATAACAAAAAATCAATTTAGGGATGATCACTAAAATTCTTACTCAGTCGATAGTTCTTGGTAGGGGTGAGCACAGGGTAGCGGGTAAAACCGAAACCGGAACTGGAACCTACCCAGAACAGATATTGTGCGGGTAGGTTCCGATTCCATTTTATTAGCCAGAAACCTTTGTGCGATTCAGGTTAGGTTCTTATGTGTAGAGGAACCAGAACCGAAACCGAAACTTAAAAAAAGAACCTGAAACGAGTATCTGATTTGGAACTTACTTGGAACCTATAGCAAGTACCCGATTTGGAATCTGTTTGGAACCGATTTTTGGAACATGTTAAAAGTGTTTTAATATTATTAAAAGAATCATTTTTTAATAAAATAGTATATTTGATTAAATAATAATATATTTAGTTATTTACTTCAATTATCAAGTTCTAAGTATGTCTATAATAAATTAGCAATTAATTAATTATATATGATAAATTGATAAACATTAATAAATTTAATTATTATTTAAATATCATAATTAATCAATTATGACATTACATTATAGTTAAATGATTACTTAATTAATTATAATTTTATAACATCACTTAATTGATTTATCATATAATTAATTATAGCATTACATTAATTGATTACTACTTAATTAATTGCCTTATAACATTTAGTATATTACTTAATTAAATAATTAGAAACTTAATTAATTATAGCATTACATTATAGATTTATATTATAATTAGTTAATTACTTAATTAATTATAACATTTTATTACAAACATTAGTACAATACTTAATTAAATGATTAAAAATTTAGTTAATTATAATATTACATTAAAGATTTATAGTATAATTACTTAATTCACTATAACATTATATTATAATATGATCACATAATTAATTATAACATTACATAATTAAATAATTAATTAATTGATTATGACATTATATTATAAACATTAGTAATTACTAATTTACTACATAAACATTAGCACAATACTTAATTAAATGATTAGTTATTTAATTAATTATAACATTACATTGTAAATTTACAGTATGATTATTTAATTAATTGTAACATTAATTAAATGATTACTTAATTAATTATAACATTTTATTATAAACAAATTAATTATAATATTATATTAAAGATTTATAATAAGATTACTTAATTCATAATTATAACATTTCATTATAGTATGATTACATAATTAATTATAACATTATATAATTAGATGATTATTTAATTGATTATGACATTATATTATAAACATTACATTATAACATTGCATTATAAACAAATGATTAATTAATTAAATGATTAGAAATTTAATTAATTAAGCATTACATTATAGTTAAATAATTACTTAATTAAATTATAACATTATTACATTACATTATATTATAATCACTTAATTAATTATAGCATTACATAGTTAAATTATTACTTAATTAGTTATAAATTTATAACATTACATTATAAACATTAGTAATTTATTACATTATTACATTAATTAAATGATTAAAAATTTAATTAATTATAATATTACATTAAAGATTTATAGTATAATTACTCAATTCACTATAACATTACATTATAGTATGATCACATAATTAATTATAACATTATATAATTAAATAATTACTTAATTGATTATGACATTATATTATAAACATTAGTAATTACTAATTTACTACATAAACATTAGCACAATACTTAATTAAATGATTAGAAATTTTATTAATTATAACATTACATTATAAATTTATAGTACGATTATCTAATTAATTGTAACATTATATTATAATTAAATGATTACTTAATTAATTATAACATTCTATTATAAATTAATTAATTATAATATTATATTAAAGATTTATAATATGATTACTTAATTCATTATAGTATGATTACATAATCATCTATAACATTACATTATTTCATGATTATTTAATTGATTATAACATTATATTATAAACATTAATTATAACATTACATTATAAACAAATGATTACTTAATTAAATGATTAGAAATTTAATTAATTAAGTATTATATTATAGTTAAATAATTACTTAATTAAATTATAACATTATTACATTACATTATATTATAATCACTTAATTAATTATAGCATTGCATAGTTAAATGATTACTTAATTAGTTATAAATTTATAACATTACATTATAAACATTAGTAATTTACTACATTATTACATTACTTAATTAAATGATTAAAAATTTAATTAATTATAACATTATATTATAGAGTTATAGTATGATTACTCAATCAATTACTCCCTCCGTTTGCTTTTAATTGACGTTTTAGTGTGGGCACAGGTTTTAATAAAAAACAAAATTTCTCTCTCCCGCCATTTTTTTCCCTGATTTTGCAGATAAGACAAAGGCATGAATGAAAGGCATGAGGAAAGGTGCAGACAAGACAAAGGCAGAACGACTTTAATTTTGAAAATTTTAAAAAGTCTTAAAACGTCAATTAAAAGCAAACGGAGGGAGTATAACATTTCATTATAGATTTATAGTATGATTACTTAATCAATTGTAACATTCCATTATAAACATTAGTATATTAATTAAATGATTAGAAATTTAATTAATTATAATATTAAATTATATATTTATAGTATGATTACTTAATTCATTATAACATTACATTATAGTATGATCACATAATTAATTATAGCATTATATAATTAAATGATTACTTAATTGATTATGACATTATATTATAAATATTAGTAATTTACTATATAAACATTAGCACAATACTTAATTAAATGATTAGAAATTTAATTAATTATAACATATTAACATTACATTATAAACAAATGATTACTTAATTAAATTATTACGTAATTAATTATAACATTATTACATTATGTTATGTTATGATCACTTAATTAATTATAGCATTATATAGTTAAATGATTACTTAATTAGTTATAAATTTATAACATTACATTATAAACATTATTAATTTATTACATTAGTCATTAGTATATTACTTAATTAAATGGTTAAAAAATCTAATTAATTGTAACATTGCATTATAAATTTATAGTATGATTACTTAATTAATTATAACATTACATTATAAACATTAGTACAATATTTAATTAAATAATTAGAAATTTAATTAATTACAACATTATGTTATACATGTATAGTATGATTACTTAATTAATTATAATAATACATTATAATTAAATAATTACTTAATTAATTACAATATTATTATATTACATTATAAACATTAACAATTTATAACATTAAATTAACAATTTATAGATGAATAATTGTTTGTATCTTGGTTTTGATTGAGAAGTTTTATGTGAATTTTGATGAATTAATTGAATTCAAGTGTTGCCTAGAGATTAGAGGATTTATGAGTTACATTGGACACAAATGAATGAGTAATCAAAATTTGTTAGGGGTATATTTATAAACTTTTAAGGTATTTTTGTCATTTTTTAAACTAATAGGGGGGTAAGTAATTGTTTACAGGGTACCCGGGAAAGGAACCGGAACCTGTATTTTAGGTTCTGATTCCTTGAATTTAAGAACCTACATTGTGCGGTTCCGATTCCAATTCCTTTTTTTGGGAACCTGCACTGTGCGGTTCCAATTCCTCCGAAAAATGCAGGGTACCCGGAACTGCTCACCCCTAGTTTTTGGATCCTGAAAAATTAGTTGAATTGCAAATAAGATAATCCGAATACCCTTGGTCATAAAAAAAAATCAAAAAAAAAAAAAATCAATTTAAAATTACACAAGATTTGCAATATCCAAGACAGATGCCTAACCATTGTCAAATTGTCATCATAAGGCATAACTAAAAAGAGTAATATTAGCCTTACAAATAAGTATACAAAGAGACAAATCCAGCCCTTAAAAGAAGGGAAAAAGAGAGAGAGAGAGAGAATTATAAATTTTAAGAATTTGATTTGTCTCTTTGTATGCCTCTTTATAAGGCTAGTATTACTCGACTAAAAAATACCCTTTAGGAAAACATATATATTTTTGAAATTCAAGCACAGATTAACTAAGTTTTCCACATGCAATACAAAGAAATTATATTTTTATCAAACAAATGAAGTGATAGCGTTTGAGCTTGCTATTAGTCACTTTCGTCATAAGTGTCATATTGAACACTTTTAGCTTTAATTCCAGTTCTCACTTTAATTGGCGTAGCAGATTTAATTTTGTGACCATTTCTTGAATGCTTATACGCAAAAGGATTACTGATTAAAACTGGCTTTAAGAGGCCATGTGACCAATATCAATGGAGTGGGGTTAACTAAATTCAATATAATCTTCTCCTTCTCCTCAATGTGATGATCAGATTTACCATTAGTGTTCAGGAAATCTAAAGTCCTTCAGGGTTTTATAAGCTAAAGATGTATTTTGAAGTCTCAAATTTGATTATTCTGAAAAAGGAAAAACTGTAGCCAAACCAAGTCATTAATTAGCTTATATAATCAATGAACTCGTAATTAATTAGCATATCATTCATTCTAACACGAGTTCATAAAAATTAAAAATAAAAAAAGAAAGAAGGTTGATCACATTCATTTATAGCATAAATTAACTACTCATTTAATGAAGGTTGTTTGGTGATAGCACTTTTTCTTTATCACCGGAGTGTTCGAGCTAGCTTACGCATAGCTCAACTAGTCCTCCAATACCTTAAAACTGTCAACCGGATAAGAGCTCTAATGATCATCTTTATTAATGCTTAGAGAGTCTTAGGAGCTCATAGAACCTCATTTTACTTTTTTTACCGTTAGTCCATCTAGTGATAGTTTTGATGATAGCACTTTAAGTTCCAAACATTTAAGTTTACGTCCATAAAGAAACACTCTTTACATTATTTAGCAATTCGTATATTTAACATGCTTGATCTTTTTCTATTCAATGAAAACTAAATGCATGTGTATTCTACAACAGAAAATACTTAAAATAGAAGACAGTAATTGTGTTTGTGTGTATATATGTACATGTATTTGTATAATATAAGGTAAAATTAAATATCACGTGGGGTGTAGTAATGAGAATTAATTGCCAACTACTTTCACAACAAACGTATCATCAATATGACCACAAATTTAATATAGGGTAAGAGTGATAATAATGGTGCAAGTTGAACAAAGAAGCATTTCCAGAAATTCCAGTGAGCTGGTGCAAACTAATTTTTCAGGCTCATCAATTCTCCCTTGTACAATTAAACCAAAGTTGATGTTCTTCATTTTAACTTTCGATTTTACTTTCTGATCCTTCTGCAATGGCAGCAAATAAAGCACACGACCGACTTGCTCAAGTCAATGCTATGCATGAAATATCTCTCCACAATTACTTGTAGTATCATCAATGTGACCACAAATTTGGACATGTTTGATATAGAAGTTAAATACGATTTTTTGTTATTGAAAATAAAAGATGTAATAAACCTTATGAAAACATGTTTGGAAAAAATGAGTTTAGATGTTTCATTTTTTTTTTTTTTACCAGGGTGTTTAAGTCAGCTTGTATGCACCTCGACTAATCTATAGAGTCTATTGAACACATTACAAACCAAATGAATCAGGTAAGTCACAAATGTGATATGTAGGCATCCGATCACAAGCCAAGTAGTTAATGAGTCTAGGTAACCTAAGGTCTAACTATCCAGCTACAAGTCAAGTGGTTAACGAGTGTAGATGATTTCAACAACAATTTTCGGTTACAATTCTAAAAGTTAATGTAGAACCATATAACAATTGGAAGCCGTTTTTACAGTTTTTTTATAATTATTTAAAAACAGTTTTTGAATAATATATCAAACCGTTTTCAAATAATCAAAATATTAATATATATTTCAAAATTTTGAATCTTAGGTTAGTTTGGATTGATTATAACTAAACAAAATTTTGGTAGCTCTCGTGTGCAAGGAAAAATCAATGCATTTGGACATTCCATTTTTCCTACGTTAAAGACTTGAATAGTTTACGTCTGTTCCTTCGGCTACCAAATGATGTAGGCCACAGAGTCATAGATGCCATCAATTAATAATAACCACCATCATTATTATATAGAATGTTCAAGAACTATCAATATCAACCAACGTGTGTATTCGATCTTAAGGTTTGATAAACTTTATAAGAATGGAAAACCAAAAAAATATTTTGTGATTGAGTATATATTAAGATTTCAAAGTACCTTCCTCATATGTAACATAGATCGATCTAATAGATCTTATAACGAGAATAATCAAGAATATATATATGTACTTGTGACACATGACAAATTTGATATAATTTTTAATTTTAATTATATCATATTATAAATTTATAATTATAAATTGACGTCAAAAACATATTGAGGATTTAAAAAAAAAAAATGAAAAACTAATAAATAATCCATAAAACTCAGAAGTATTCTAATATTTTATAATATCTAAAACTCGTTTTATTTTAAGATTCAAAAACATATTTATTAGGGAGAACTACTTTTTCTTCAAATCTATATATGAAACTACTAGTGCTAAAACATTTTAATGAAATGTATTTTCTTTACAATCTATATATATATATATTTCTCTTATTTTAAAGATAAATAACTATTTTCAAATTCTAATTCTAAATGGGTCTAATTAATATTTAAAATAGGGTTAGCAAATATAACTTAAAATTTTGACTAATATTGCTAACAAAAATTCATACTTTAGCCATCTAAGTGGGTTATGTAGAGGTCTTGTGTTCGAGTTTTATAAAATGCCTACTTACCACACATTTGTGACTTAATTGACTCATTGGGTTCGTTGTGATTGCAATTTAATTACAAAGAAAGGGCTAGGCAAGAAAACGATCGTGACCCTGATGGTGTAATCTATATATCTAATTAATTGCTTTTAAATTTAGATGTATTTTGGATTGCCTTTAAATAGACAGATTTGGCTGTTTAAGTTCACATCATTCAAATAATTGGTTCAACAATTCGGGACACTTCACATCATACAAGTAAACACTCTGGTCCGGTGCTTCATTCTATAGCATTAAATATAATTAATGGGTAAATTGTACCTATCACCCTGATCTTATTGTAAACCCTTTAAACGCAATAAGTTCATTAAATATCATATTTATGATAAAAATAATGTTAGAGGTCCCAGAACCCAGAAATAGTATATTTACCTTTTTTAGTTATTATTTTCTAGTTAAGTTCTATTATAAATACAATATAAAAAATATTTGATTGAAAAAATACTTTATCTTCTTAAACAAACACAACCTTATTTATTTAATAAACAAAAAAAAAAAAAAAAAAATTGGTTTTTACTTTTAGATTGGTGTGGTCAATTTACAAAGTAGATTTTATCAAATTAAAAATAAATAAATAACACAAACATTAAAAAAAAAAATTAATAAGAAAGAAAAAATATTTAAGTCATCAGCCCCCACTAGCCTCTATATGGGTTTGTCCATCTCCATAGCCCTTTATTCATCAAGAATATAGATAAGCAATTAATTTAATTTGGTAATACATGACCTCTCAACCAGACTGGTCCTGTATTTGATAATTTTATCAAGAGTACTTAATGACTTTTTCTTACCCACATACTTTTAAAATACAACTTTATTACCCAAATTTATATTCCGAAGACAAACAGAGAGCAAACTTGGTCCAAACTGTTAAGACTTTTGAAGAGGGGAGACCGATAAGTCTTTTGGTGATAAAATGTTGGATTTTGGTGATTGAATTAATTAGAATTTGACTTGGGTAGGGCAGTTACGTAAACCCTAATCATTCAATTATCAATGATTGATGGGGTGGACGGGAGTAGGATTTGAGGGGTTTTAGTGAGTAATGATCGGTGAAGAGAATGGTGGTGATGTGGGTTCATAATGATGTCGGAATCGGAAATAGAATATAAATTTGAACAATAAAGTGGTATTTTAAAAGTTTGTGAATGAAAAAGTGTCATTAAGCTATTATTTGGGTGGAGAAAAGTCGTTTACTCATTTATCAAAGAGAATGTCCAAATTAAAACCTAGTTGTGTTTAATTTTGTCTAGTAGATCATTGCTTAGAGGGGAGGTGTGCTTATATTTCTCAAACTTGTAGGATTTAGAAGTTTTTTCTTCAAACTGCAGAGGAGTTAAGTGTAGTTTACCCTTAATTATTGTTGGAGACCACAAGCATGTTTGTTGTTAACTTTCATTATCACAACCTCTATCAATAAGAGGAGAAGCCACTAGATTTTAGACAAATCCTAAATAAATCAACCTATGAATTTCCTTGCTAGATTTATTTCAGAGCGTTTGTAATTTCCCAGTAAAATTATAATTTATATTACTGGGAATTGTACTTGACAGCAAAGCAAATATTGGGCCATGGGATCAGAGAAGCCTGAATTTTGTTCATAACCGAGAAAGATCCTACTGCCTGCAGAATTGAGATTTTGATTAGGCCTGGGCATGTGGGACCAAAAAACCTGGTCCTTGAGCGCACCGGTCCAAGCAAGTTTGGTTCCAAAATCAGACCAAGCCCAAGGAGGAGGGCTTAATTCCTCCATTGGGCCCTCCTCCAAGCCCGAGCCCAAACTTTTTTAATTTATATATTTGAGCCCTTTCGATAATTATTAAAACCTCATATAAATTTTAAAATCAATAGAAATTATAAGGATTAACATAAAATTTTACAAAATTTAAGAAAAAAAATTTGGTTGCCTCCCAATGCTACGCTATAAATATCCCTTACATTCCTATTTTTTTTTTCCACACCACTCAATCTCTCATTCTCTCTACTCTCTTCTCCAAATCTCTAACCAAATTCTCATTAATTTATATTTATAATTTATTCATATTATAATTTATTTATTTATATTATTTAATTTTTTCTATTTTTCAATATCATCTCTTATTCATACTATTATTTAATTTTTTTTTCATTTTAATTATTTATTATTTTATCATAAATTCATAATAGATTCCCGAAATGATGCATTCGAAAGATCATCCCTAAATGAGTTTTACGTTCTATTTACCGAAGAAATGGAAGGGTTCAATTCATTTTCACCATTTCCTCCAGAGACAGCAACTGCAATTCAACAACCACATTTGGCTGAAACGAGGTGCAGCCAAACACAAGTGAGCTGCGACTCAACGGGCACGGGCTTGGCCCAACCGTCAAAAGAGTCGTGTCCAATGTATGGAGACACTTCACCAAATCAAAACGGTCAAAGACAAATGGGGAGGGGGAAGAATCGTGTGGGGTATGTAATTTTTGTGAAATCATTATTGGAGCTGAAAAGATGACTTCGACGATGCGACGACACTTGGAGAAGAAGCACCCCCAAATAATGCAATTGTCCGATACATCTTCAACGTGGCAATACAATGCATATGTTGCACAAGAGGAAATAACAAGATTCATAGTTACTACGGACTCTCCCATTTGTTTATCTAAAAATCCTCATTTTATTCACATGATTAAAACAACATTTTATCCAGCATATACCCATGTTAGTAGAAGTATAAGTAGAAGAGATATATTAAAACTTTATAACAAAATAAATAATAAATTTCAAAACGAATTTCAAAATTTTAGGAATATATCTATTGCACTTACATCAGACATATGGGCTTGTAGATCAAAAACAGATTTTTTAACTATCACAATACATTTCTTAGATCATAGTTGGGGTTTATAACAAAAATTGATGGGTTTTAAATCATTATATAAAAAACATAGTGCTGACACTATTTATTTTACAATTCTTGAAATTTTGCAAGAATATGTATTAACTGATAGAGTTGTAGCATTAACGCTTGATAATGCAGCTGCTAACACTGCGACAATCTCTTTATTTGAAAAGAGATTGGATCTGCATGGTGAAGACAAATTTTTTCACCAGAGATGTGCTTGCCACATCATCAATTTGATTGTTAAAGTAAGTTTAGATGCTATACATTCAAAGATGGAGAGGTGCGTGCAGCTATTGGATTTATCGTCGGCGATAGCAATAAAAGATGACAGGAATACGTCAAATATTGTAGGCAAGAGGATCCACCGGTTCGACCTTTGAAGTTATGTATGGACATGCTTATCCGTTGGAACTCCACCTACTCGATGTTGGAAAAAGTTTTGCCAACCGCAAGATAAATTATAGATTTTGTTAACCGAAAGAACCATCTAGAGGAAGTTGTCAACTATAATGATTGGGCGGTTTGTGAACTTTTTTATTTGTTTCTTAAACTTTTTTATGATTTCACTAATACATTAAGTGGTATTTATTATCCGACTACTAATTTAGCATTTGATATTTTACTTCAAATTTCTAAAACTTTTACTAAATATAGATATAATGACGTTTTAATGGAAATTGTTTTAAAGATAGAAGAAAAATACGAGAAATATTGGTTAAATATTCCATCTTATATGGATTAGGCCTTGTTGTAGATCCTAGGTTTAAATTATATGTAGTTAACTGTATAATTACTGAGATATGCCAGCATTTAGAACATGATTATACATCTTATTTGACTAATTTTAAGCAAAAATTGGAAAGTCTTTTTTTCTTTATATCAGAACAAGTACAATGGAAGTGGAAATTGAATGTCCAGGAGAAACGATCAGGACCCTAATGAAGACCTCCATCAAGGATCGAGCATATGGACATATATGGAACATGGCGGAAGTAGCAGCTCTAGCTCGTACATACATGGATCAAATGAGTTGAATCGCTACCTACAAATATATCTGTCCTACATGACAATGAAGGAGAAATGTGAGATGGATTTGCTTCAATGGTGGAACCAACATCAAAGTTGATTCCCTATTGTAGCCCAAATGGCACGTGACATTTTATCTGTGTCGGTTTCTACAATTGCATCCGAGTCAGCATTTTTAACGAGTGGTCGGATTATTGAAGACAGAAGATGCTATATAACCAATACGATGATTGAAGTGATAACGTGTTTACGGGATTAGAGTCATACAGAAAGAAGACTACAACAACACCTTGAAAATCCCGAACTACTCGAACTCTTTAGGAACACAGATTTTAATGATTTAAATATTGTTGATGATGAAGATGAATAATTTAATAAAAAAAATTATTTAATTGTTTATTTGTGAAGCATGCATGTGTGATTGTGTGAATATTACATTTATGTTAAAATTAACCATTAATTTATTTATTATTTTATTATTTTTTAAAATTAATTAAACTTTTAAAAATTTATTAATCTATTCCTGAAAATTACTAAACCTCCCTATAAAATTTCATTTCGCCCGTAAAATATAAAAAAAGATAGAGGGAAATAAAATTTTACAGGCCCATAGGACCAGTCCTGGGCCCATAGGACCGGTCATAGGGATCAGTCTGGGTCCTGAAATTACTCATGGGCCTGAAACCAATCCAAAGCCCATGAGCGACTGGTCCCAAATGAGACCAGACCCAAACGGGCCCAGGCCGGTCCTTGACCAGCTCTTGTTTTGATGATGCCCTTCTGATTAGAAGCTGGAGTTGGGAAATCTTCCACACCTTTCAAGAAAATAATAAATGCCCTTCATCTTTTAGCAATTAAAAGGAAGTATGTGTGCTCGGAAAATTTTCTTAAACTATGGTAAAAATGAAACCCATATTTATAGTCTCATTTATGTGAACTTTGCAAAGTTCGTGTGAAAACGAGTTTGCGCCTTTGTATGGTTCTTGGGTCGAAAATAACAAGCCTTGCAGCTGCTTGCTGCCATCAACAAAACAGTATGCTCTCCCTGCAATTCAATAACTTTATATACAATAATGCTAGCATATAAAGTTGTTTTCAAGTTTATTTCACGACTGTTTCTTTCATATCAAGACACATTAATTACAAGAGTTCTTTTTTTTTTTTTTTTTTTTTAAGGTGTTTTGACCAACTTGTGTGTACCTTAATTAATCTCCCGAAATCCTGAAATGAACGATCGGATAAATCTCAAGTATAACCACCATTATTAGTGCCTGGGAGAACTCGAACTCAGAAACCCATATTGGAACCTTGTACTCTTTTACTATCAGATCACCCAATGGTGGTTTAATTATAACAGAGTTATTCACCTGTTATCATTAATGTGGTATTTACACATAAACAAACATATAAATTGAAATCCAAGATCGAAATCTCAATTTTATATGTGTAGCATTATTAGATTAATTATAATATTAATTTTGTTTTTAACTTTGAGATAATGTTAATTATTGCTTCTATCAAAAGCACACCACGCTCTGTTTTTCTAACTAAACACTCTTTCTTTTTCATAAGGTACAAAACAAGCATATACATAATACTTTTTTTTGTTACAAAGTATATATATATATATATATATATGTGTGTGTGTGTGTGTGTTTCTGCCTATCTAACAAGAAGCCAACCGCGAAACTGCAGAAAAAGCCACCCCAAACACCGAAAAGCTCACTAAAATATGTACTTATTAAGCTACCACCAACCTAAATATCCCAAAATCCACCTCCCCAAAAGCCCTATAAATGTCATACAACTTACAACTACTCTTCTACACCTAATTAACTTTGAAATAGTAACTCCCTACCCAAAAACAAAGAACCTGGGTCGGTCCAACATGAAAAGGCCCTCTAAAGTGTTGAAACTCAAGATCCAGGAGGTGACAAGATAAATCAAAACATGCAAGCCATCTCATGTCTAAACCTGCTAATTTCACAAGTTCCATGGAGATTGTAACCCATCCCAGTCCTTAAAATCCTCTCCACCCAACAAATCACTCATCGGAAACCCAATATGGTTCACCTCCAATGCATCGTTTGCCTCCAGCAACTGCGGCCAATACAGATTTTCTTCACCGTCAATCCAACCAGAAAACGAACTCCCCTCCACAAAACCATCCTCCGAACTCCCACTCGAACCTCCAGACTCCCCAACAAACAAACTTCTGCCCACAGACTCACAACCCTTTACAACATGATCCGAACCAGAAACTGAAGTAGTAGGACAATTATATGGCAAGTTAACCTTCGCTTCGGGGCCATAGAGCTTCCATGCAGCTTCATCATAAGCTACAGCCGCTTCAAGAGACGTGTTGAACGTGCCCAGCCAGAGCCGGGCGCCGCGGTTCGGCTCCCGGATCTCGGCCACCCATTTGCCCCAAGTGCGTTGCCTGACGCCTTTGTATGTGCACATAGCATTTTCTGGACCTCCTTTGCCTTTCATGCAGCCTTTTCTTGATTTTCCTATGTTGGTTTTCTTGGCTGCTTCTGCTGCTGCCGATTTCTGTGAACTTGCTGCTTCAGATCTCTCCATGTTTTGAGGAGTAAAGTGGTTTAATCTTATCGAGAATGTTATTTTGTATTGAAAGGAACGCATGCAGACGTTTCTTTTATATGCATGCCAAATAAGCCATGATGGAGACCTTGGCGATGGACACGTGCTATTTTATGTAACAAACAGCTAAGGCTACATAAACTTGATATAAAGGGTAAATGACAAGTGTCATACAGAAAAATAACAGTTGTCATACATAAAAATAACAATGTTGTTTATCCTTTCTTTTAACAATTATACTTTCATGGATGTTTAAAATACAATTTGATAGCTCTAATCGATTCATATAATACAATTTACGTTTTTTTTTTTTTTAATCTATTTATGCATGGAATTGATTTACAAACTAAAAAAAAAAAAAGGATCGACTAATAGATTCTGTACAGTGTAAAAATCCATTAATAACCGATCTAATCCAAATGAAAAGAATAATAGTTAAAAGATACTTTTTGTTGATTTAAAATGTTTTTTTAACCTTAAATCATTACAGTATCTTCTTAATATTTTTATTTTTCTCTAACTTTAACCTTAATTAATTGGATTAGATCGATGGAAAATTTTCTAAGAGTGTGTTTTGTTAAGAAATATGGGTTATTTTGTTTTATTGTTTAGTAAGGGTAGATCTGTATCTTTGTATTTAGGTTAAATCATACTTTTTATATTCAATTGAATTGTGCAGTATCAATGAAACCCTGGCCTCCTCTTTTTATTTTTTCTTTGGATTGTTTAACATGGTATCAGAGCAAAGTTTCATGGGACAAGGCTTAATCTTAAACATAGCTTAATTTTTGGAGAGGGTATTCGTTCAATTTCTGCAATCTGGTATTTCGTTGGTATTCGTTCAATTTCGGCAATCTGGTATTTCGTTTTCCTTTCTTTTGCATTCTGGTTTTCTTTGTTTTTTTAATATGGCTACTGAAAGAGACGATTCGCTTCAGTCTGTAAGTGTGAGGTTAGATGACAAGAATTATTCGTATTGGAGTTATGTGATGAGAAATTTTCTTAAGGGTAAAAAGATGTGGGGATATGTTAGTGGAACTTCTGTGAAACCTAAGAATACTGATGAGGGTTATGATGCTTTGATAGATTCTTGGGAAGCAAACAATGCAAAAATTATTACTTGGATTAACAATTCTGTTGGGCATTCCATAGGTACACAGTTAGCGAAGTATGAGACAGCAAAAGAGGTTTGGGATCATCTACAAATGTTATTTACTCAGTCAAATTTTGCAAAGCAGTATCAATTGGAGAATGACATACGAGCTCTTCAGGAGAAGAATATGAGTGTTCATGAGTTTTATTCTACTATGACAGATCTTTGGGATCAATTGGCTCTTACAGAATCTGCAGAATTAAAGGCATGTGGTGCCTATATTGCTCATAGGGAGCAGCAACGGTTGGTACAGTTTTTAACGACACTTCGTAGTGATTTTGAAGGACTTAGAAGTTCAATTTTGCATTGTTCTCCAATGCCTTCTGTTGACTCAGTTGTCAGTGAGTTATTGGCTGAAGAAATACATCTTAAGTCTCATTCTGAAAAGGGAATTCTTTCTGCTTCTACTTCTAATCCTTCTATGTTAGCAGTACCTTGGCTTGATCTTTAATAATCGAATAAACCTTACACAAGGGTTGCCTTCGACGAGTGCAGTTTCTGTAAGCAAAAAGGTCATTAGAAGGCTCAGTGTCCTAAGTTGAGGCAGCAGAATCAATCGCAGCAACAATCTCAAGCTTGGAAGCCTGGCAACCAGTCACAATCTAATGCTCATAGACCACCTCAGTGTTACAAACCACCACAGTAATACTCACGGCAAGAGTTTCATCGTCCTTTCACCATCCTAGTACTGCCGTAATTTGTTGTTTCATACTTACAAGCTATGTCTCATTCTTCTTCCATAGGTCGGCTTACCTCATAGTTCTTCGGGTGTATTTCACATTCTGTATGGGTTTTGGATTGGTGCTTCACATCATATGTCTCCAGATTCTTCATATTTTGCTTCTATGTCTCATTCGTCTTCTATTCCTGTCATGACTGCTGATAGCACTCTTATGCCTTTAGCAGGTGTTGGTTCTGTTGTCACACCTCACTTGTCTCTCTCTAATGTTTATCATATTCCAAAACTTACATTAAATCTTGCTTCTATTGGTCAGTTATGTGATTCTGGTAATTTAGTCACCTTTTCCTCTTCTTCTTGTTATGTACGAGTTATGATCTCGAAAGCGATTGGGACAGGCCGTAGGAAGGGGGGACTATATATTTTGGATGAGTTAAAAGTGCTAGTTGCTGCTGCTACTAGTGCTGATGCTACCGCTACTAGTGTTGATTTATCTTCTTTTCATTTGAGTCCTTCTTCTTCTAGTTTTTATTTATGGCATTCTCGTTTAGGTCATGTTTTGTCTTCTCGTTTAAGATTTTTGGCATCCACATGGGCTTTAGGAAATTTGCAAACTTGTGATATTTCTGATTGTAGTGGATGTAACCTGGCAAAATTTTCAGCTTTACCTTTTAATCAAAGTATTTCTGTTTCTCCTTCTCCATTTGATTTGATTCATTCTGATGTATGGGGACCTTCTCCTGTTGCCACAAAATGAGGGTCTCGATATTATGTTTCTTTTATTGATGATCATACTCGTTATTATTGGGTTTATTTAATGAAACATCGTTTTGAATTCTTTGAGATATATACAGCCTTTCGAGCTCTTGTCAAAACTCAACATTCTACTATTATCAAATGTTTTAGGTGTGATTTGGGTGGGGAATACACTTCTAATAAATTTTGTGAGTTGCTTGCATTAGATGGAACTGTTCACCAAACCTCGTGTACAGATACTCCTGAGCAAAATGGTGTTGTTGAAAGAAAACATAGGCACATTGTTGAAACTACTCGTTCTCTCTTATTGTCTGCCTCTGTTCCTAGTGTGTTTTGGGGGTGAAGCTGTTCTTACTGCTGTAGGTTTGATTAATACAATTCCATCTTTTCATATTTCAGGTTTTTCTCCTTTCGAAAAGTTGTATGGGTATGCCCCTAATTATTCTTCCTTTAAAGTTTTTGGTTGTACTTGTTTCATTCTTCGTCCTCATGTAGAACGCAGCAAGTTGTCCTCTCGATCTACTATTTGTGTCTTTCTTGGTTATGGTGAAGGTAAAAAGGGGTATCGTTGTTTTGATCCAATAACTTAGAAACTTTATGTGTCTCGTCATGTTGTTTTTCTTGAGCATATACCTTTCTTTTCTATTCCATCCACTACTCATACCTTGACTAGATCTGATCTAATTCGTATAGATCCTTTTTCTAAGGATTCTGATAGTTTGTCATCTCAGGTTCCTAGTACTGATCATTCTGCAGGTGCTGACATTTTACTCTCTAGCACACCTGAAGCTCCCTCTTCTCCTATGGTCACTCAAGCTTCATCTGAGATTATGGATCCACCTCTACGTCAATCCATATGCATTCGTAAGTCCACAAAGTTACCAGATTTTTCTTATTCTTGTTATTCTTCATCTTTTGCTTCTTTTTTAGCTTCTATTCATTGTCTCTCTGAGCCCTCTTCCTATAAAGAGGTAATTCTTGATCCTCTTTGGCAGCAAGCTATGGATGAGGAACTTTCTGCTTTGCATAAGATAGGTACTTGGGATTTGGTTCCTCTACCTCCTGGTAAGACTGTTGTTGGTTGTCGTTAGGTGTATAAGATCAAGACTAATTCTGATAGATCTATTGAGCGATACAAAGCTAGGTTGGTTGCAAAAGGGTACTCTCAACAGTATGGTATGGATTATGAGGAGACATTTGCTTCTGTTGCAAAAATGACTACTATTCGTACTCTTATTGCAATAGCTTCGGTTCATCAGTGGCATATCTCTCAACTTGATGTTAAAAATGCCTTCTTGAATGGAGATCTTCAAGAAGAAGTTTATATGGTGCCCCCTCCTGGTGTTTCACATGATACTAGGTATGTTTGCAAGCTGAAGAAAGCGTTATATGGTCTTAAACAAGCACCTCGTGCTTGGTTTGAGAAATTTTCTATTATGATCTCTTCCCTTGGATTTGCTTTTAGTAGTCATGATTCTACTCTTTTTATTAAGTGCACTGATGCAGGTCGTATCATTCTGTCTTTATATGTTGATGACATGATTATTACTGGTGATGATATTGATGGTATTTCGATTTTGAAGACAGAGTTAGCTCAACAGTTTGAAATGAAGGATTTGGGTTCTCTACGATATTTCTTGGGTATTGAGGTAGCTTACTCACCTAGAGGTTATCTTCTCTCTCAGTCGAAATATGTTGCAGATATTCTTGAGCGGGCTAGACTTACTGATAATAAGACTGCCGATACTCCGATTGACGTTAACGCAAAGTATTCTTCTTCTGATGGTTTACTTTGTCAGATCCTACTTTATACCGTACTGTTGTTGGGAGTTTGATATATCTCACTATTACTCGTCCAGATATTGCATATGTTGTTCATGTTGTTAGTCAATTTGTTGCTTCTCCTACTACAGTTCATTGGGCAGTTGTTCTTCGTATTTTGCGGTATCTTCGGGGTACAGTCTTTCAGAGTCTTTTACTTCCATCCACCTCTTCCTTGGAGCTGCGTGCATACTCTGATGCTGATCATGGCAGTGATCCTACGGATCGCAAGTCTGTTACTGGTTTCTGTATCTTTTTGGGTGATTCTCTTATTTCTTGGAAGAGCAAGAAACAATCCATTGTTTCTCAATCTTCAACCGAAGCAGAATATCGTGCTATGACATCTACTACCAAAGAGATTGTTTGGTTACGTTGGTTACTTGCAGATATGGGCGTTTCTCTTTCTCATCCCTACTCCTATGTATTGTGACAACTAGAGTTCTATTCAGATTGCTCACAACTCGGTTTTTCATGAACGAACTAAACACATTGAGATCGATTGTCACCTTACTCGTCATCATCTCAAGCATGGCACCATTACCTTGCCCTTTGTTTCTTCTTCTTTGCAGATTGCTGATTTCTTTACCAAGTCACATTCTATTTCCCGTTTTCGTTTTCTAGTTGGCAAACTCTCGATGCTTGTAGCCGCCGCATCGTGAGTTTGAGGGGAGATGTTAAGAAATATGGGTTATTTTGTTTTATTGTTTATTAAGGGTAGATCTGTCTTTTCATTATTTCCTTTGTTTAATCTATATATATCTTTGTATTTAGGTTAAATCATATTTTTTGTATTCAATTGAATTGTGCAGTATCAATGAAACCCTAGCCTCCTCTTTTTATTTTTTCTTTGGATTGTTTAACATGTTTTTTAAAACTAGTTAAGTTTGAAGCTGATTATAAATAATCAGATTTATAAATGGATTTTACAAACTTTAAACCAATTAATTTATAGGTTGATTTTGTGAAGTAAAAAGACAACTTATATAATTTATTTAAATACAAAATAAACCTAAAGAAATGTTTGATTTGATTAAACATAATATTTTTTAAATAAAAAAATAAGACGGTTGGTTGGTAGTTGATACCCGATTGTCGGAATCCAACAATAGTCGACAAGGCACGTCGGCCGGTGGCTGTTGGATTCGGGAAGTTGGGCACCAATCCATACTTTTTTCTTTTGAATTTTTTTTTAAATATTTGATCAAATAAATTTTAATTAATGTAATTATTTTTAACCTTATTTATACATATTAAAATATATCTTATGACTATAAAATATTTTAAGGAGTAAAATATGTCTTTTTAAGTGATTATACACTTAATAATAAAAAAGCAAAATAAAATTTTAGAAATCAAAAGCAACTTTAAGATTCTGATTTACCAAACATACTTAAAATTATTTTTAAAACTGATTCTTATCAAAGTTTAGAAAAAGCCGATTAAACTTAAAGCGACAATAATCCCAAATTAACCCTATATCGATCAAATATGAATAGGATTGATTACTATTAATTAAACTCCCCTATTTATTATACACGTGACTAAGATGATGACGAGCATTGAGCTCGGCCCTTCATGCTAGAATAGGGGCCGATACAGACATACAGTTGTATGAAAGGAGCTTGGATATCAGTGCAAACTGAAAATAGAGATGATGATGAATAGTTTGGGAGGGTTTGGTAATAAAGCCATATATATAAATAAGAAAAGAGGATGCTGAGCTCAGTTGGCTTGTCTTCTTAGATAGTTCCCAGGACTGCTCAAACTTCAAAAAATAGCTTCACTCCTTGCCGCTTACGTGCGTTTGTGATGCAATGGCTCCTTTTCCGTAGCTTCCTCATCCTGCAGCTGCATGGCAGAACTTTTAGTTTGGCAACACATGAATCGTTGGGGATAATGCAAGAACAGTGTCTTTTGACACGTTCAATTTTTGTGCTCTTTACTCGATGGGAGGACAAGACACGTTTCAATGTCTTGTTGTATTATATTTAAAAGCAAATATTTTATATCAAATAAGAATAACATTGTATAAGCTTTCATATAAGTTGTGTTAAATATTGAAGTCTACGATGTCGTTTAAGCCAAGTAAAAACGCTGTCGTTTTTGCCTATTAGTCCAAGTTAAATCACAGCCATAAAATTAAAGAGGATCCAACTGCTCCAGCTCAATCAGTGGTCAACGGTATAAAAGAGAACCTTTTTCACGCATTTGGCAACAGTTCGCTTATTAGGTTTTTTCTCCTTTTCTCTGTAAATGCGATTGTAACCTAGGTTAGGGTTTGATATTCATTCTGGTTCTTCTCTGTGTGAATCTGTCTAGAGTCTTATTTTGAGGGCTGGGTGTTCCTTAAAGGGTATAGGGTACTCTAGTGGTTGTTGAGATTTGCGGGATAAAGAGAAGTGGATGAGTGTGTGATTGTGTAGTTGACAGAGAGGGAGAGTTGTTTGTAATCTGTATTTTGGAAGTGATTAATCATAGTGCAGCGAGCTCCATATTCTGGAGCTCAACGTGGATGTAACTTGTTCTATATTGAACAAGCGAACCACGGTAGCTTGTGTGTTGTGTGATTTCTTGTTCTTGCTAGTTTTGATCTGTGATTGATGTGTTGATTTGAGAAATTAGGATCAGTTTACAACAGTGGTATCAGAGCCTTGACTATAGGGTTTAGAAATTCTTGAAATCGAGTCAATTGGGCAAAGTCGCAAAAATTAGGATTTTGTCAAAATTGGGGGTTTTCGATTTAGGGAATTTCTTTATCTATAGGATCATAAATCTTGAATCCTTAGGCGAGAATCTTGAACATCAGAAGTCGTTTCCTGTCTCAAAAGGGTCAAACCAAGAAAACTAGTCAAGATCAAAGAATAGAACATTAGGGTTTGTTGCTGGACAGAATGATGAACACTACCACGCATGTAGAAATATCCCAGTACGATGGGAAGATGGATTTTAATATGTGGAAGAAGAAGATGAAGGCCCTGTTATCCCACAATAAGGTGAGAATAGCACTGGAGAAAGATGTAACCAAATGGTTCGAGGAAAAGGTGAAAAAGAAAGCGGAGATAGACGAAGAAGCATACAATCTGATTATCATGAATTTATCAGATAGTGTACTACGAAAGGTGGATGGTCTGCACACACTGATAGAGCTTTGGAGTAAAGTCGAAACTTTATATGCTTTACAGTCTACTCCTAATTTAGCATTTTTGAAAGGTGCTCTGTTTTCTTACAAAATAAATGTCTCTAAGTCATTAGAAGAAAACCTAGATGAATTTCTTAAAATGACATTAGTGTTAAAAGGAACTGATCAGGAATTAGGGGATTCGAGTCTTGCAATGATTTTATTAAATTTGTTACCTGATGAATACTTAGTAGTAAAAAATGCATTGTAGTATACTGGAACAGTCCCTAGTGTTGATCTGATAATAGCTGGTTTAAAATCCAGAGAACTTGAGTTGAAGATACAAAAAAGAAATGGGAATAATCTTTTTGTAAAAGGCAAACAAGAAACTGGAAATTTTGGCAAAGAGACTGGAAAAATTGTCCAACAAAACTTAGGGCCAAAGAATAGGAAGAAAGGGAAAGCCTACAATAATAAACCTAGATCAGAGACTAGAAAGTGCTTCCACAGCAACAAACCTGGATACATCAAAAAGAATTGTTATGATTGGATTAGGAAGCAAAAACAGACCAATACTGAAAGCAACATAGCGTCCTGTAGTAATAGCATTGAAATTATTGAAGCCCTTACTGTGTCTAGTTCTGAAATTGCTAATGAGTGGGTACTAGACTCAGGGCGTTCTTTCCATATGAGTCCTAACAAAACCTGGTTCTAGAATCTAACAAATGGTGAACCTGAAACTGTGTTTATGAGTAACAATCACTCATGTAGGGTCCAAGGTGTTGGTAATATCACCATTAGACTTAAAAGTGGCAAACTCATAATGTTAACCAAAGTAAGGTATATACCAGAACTTTAAGCGTAACCTGATATCATTAGGCACACTGGATGAAGCTGGCTGTAGCTGTAGGGCTCAAAATGGCTGCATTACTGTCTACAAAAATAATCAAGTTCTGTTTGAAGGTGTTAAGAGGAATGGTTTGTACATATTGTGTGGGTAATATCATTAATTGAATGTTAACTCTGCTTTTATATCTACTAACATTTCAACTGTAGAAAAATGGCATCTAAGGATGGGCCATATAGGCCAAACTGGTATGAGCTATCTCAAACAGCAAGGGTACTTTGGTAATGACAATGTATCAGACTTGGGTTTTTGTGAAACTTGTGTCATGGGCAAACAGTACAGGCTGAGTTTCCCAAAAGGAACTCACCTGTCTGTGGGTTGTTTGGAATACCTTCATGCTGACCTTTGGGGTCCTGAAAAAGTCAAAACACATGGAGGGAATAGTTATTTTCTAGCTATAATGGATAATTTCAGTAGGAAGGTGTGGGTTTACCTACTTAGATCCAAGGATGAGGCACTAAGTAAGTTTAAGGGCTGGAAGACTATAGTAGAAAACCAACTAGAGAAAAAAGTGAAAGCACTCAGAACTGACAATGGGTTGGAGTTCTGTAACACTGAGTTCGACACATACTTTAGAGACCAGGGAATTATGAGACATAGGACAGTTAGGAGGACACCTCAGCAAAATGGAGTTGCTGAAAGGATGAATAGGACACAGTTAGAGAAGGTCGGGTGCCTTATATTCACTGCTGGGCTACCTACGTCCTTTTGGGGGGAGGCTTTAACCACTGCTGACTATTTAGTAAATACTAATAGGACTCCCTCTAATGCAATTGGTTTCATATGTCTTGAAGAAAGATGGTCAGGAAGAAAACCATCTATTAACCATTTAAGAGTATTCGGATGTACTGCCTATGCACATACCACAGATGGGAAATTAGAACCAAGGTCCCTAAAATATGTATTTTTAGGATATCAAGAAGGGACAAAGGGATTTAGGCTGTGGGAGAGAGGGGCTCCAAGGATTAAGGTCATTATCAGTAGAGATGTTGTATTTAACGAGTGTGTGTTTCCTTGCAGGTTACTAACACTAATGTAAGTACCTCAAGCCACCAAGTGGAGAATCCACAGCAGACCAAAAGTACTCAATTTAAGGTGGAGTCAACCAACCAACAGGAACCTGAAATCAACACTGATGGACCAAAATCCGAACCTGTGCACACTACTACTGATACTAAACATGATGGTGAAGATGAGAATGAGGAGAACAATGAGAATGCCCAACAAGAGGACCTGGCCTAATACCAACTTGCTAGGGACAGAACAAGGAAGGAAATAAGACCACCTCCAAGGTTCAGCTATGCTGACCTTATCTATATAACACTACTTGCTAGTGTAGAGATATAGAGGATAGAGCCCGAGTCCTATGAAGATGCCATAAAATCAAAGGATAGTAAAAAATGGCTCACTACCATGAATGAGGAGATGGACTCTCTAAGGAATAATAAGACTTTGACTCTGGTTCCAAAACCCAAAGACACAAAGACAATGGAATGCAAGTGGTTATACAAGCTAAAAGAGGGCATCAACAAAACTGACCCACCAAGGTATAAGGCCAGATTAGTGGCCAAAGGCTACACTCAGAGGGCCGGTATAGACTTCACTGAAATTTTTTTCCCGGTTGTTAAATTCAAAACTATAAGTTTGATGTTATCTCTAGTAGCTCATCATGATTTAGAGATAGAGCAGTTAGATGTAAAAACTGCATTTTTGCATGGGGAATTAGAAGAACAGATATATATGAGTCAGCCCATGGGATTTAAGGATAAATAGTTCCCTAATCATGTATGTCTGCTGCATAAATCATTATATGGACTCACACAATCACCTAGGCAATGGTACAAGAGGTTTGACTTATTCATAATAGGGATAGACTTTACTAGAAGTGAGCATGATAACTGTTTTTATTTTGCACATGTGGATACAAATCCTGTATATCTGTTACTATACGTTGATGACATGCTTTTAATTAGTAAGTCCAAGGCACATATTGATGAGTTGAAGGGAAAATTACATGCTGAATTTGAAATGAAGGATCTAAGCTTTGCAAAGAAAATATTAGGAATGCTAATAGAAAGAAACAGAAAAACTTGCAGTCTAAAACTCCACCAGATGTCCTATCTGCAGAAACTAGTGTTTAGATTTGGAATGAATGACTCTGAATATGCCTCAATGCAACTAGCTAGCCATTTCATCCCTAGTAAAGCCCAAAAGCCCAAAAAAGAATCTGAAAGACTAAAAATGGAATCCATACCCTATGCAAATGCTATTGGCTCTGTTATGTATTCCATGATTAGTACAATACCTGATTTATCATACTCAATATCACTGTTAAGTAGATTTATGTCAAATCCTGGATGTGAACATTGGAATGCTTTAAAATGGCTTCTAAGATACATTAAAAGCACTGTGCATGTTGGTTAGATTTCTGTAAAAGAAACTCCTCATTTGATCTAGTTGGGTATGTAAACTCGGATTTTGCAGGAGATAAAGACTCCCGGAAGTCTACAACAGCGTACCATTTTACCTTGGGAGGTAACTGTATTAGTTGGAAGTCCCAATTACAACCACTGGTAGCACTGTCCACAACTGAAGCAGAATATGTGGTTGTAACCGATGCATTCAAAGAAGCAATATGGCTTCAAGGGTTCCTGAAAGAGGCCAAGCTGCTGGATGGAACTGTGACTGTCTATTCAGACAGTCAGAATGCTATTCATTTGGAAAAGAATCCCGTGTACCATAAGAGGACCAAACACGTAGATGTTCAGTATCATTTTTTAAGGGATATGATCTCAAAATGAGAGGTGAAACTGATGAAAATCCAAACTGAAAACAACCCTGCAGACATGGGAACCAAGGTTGTAACACTTGCAAAGTTCAAGCATTGGTTGAACTTATTGCATGTGGAATAACCAAATTAGAGCCAAGAAGGAATATGGAAATGCTTGCTGCACAACAGGAGAACATTGCTGGAAAGACAGCCACAGACTTCAAAGTGGAGATTGTTAAATATTGAAGTCTGGGACGTCGTTTAAGCCAAATAAAAACGCTATCGTTTTTGCCTATTAGTCCAAGTTAAATCATAGCCATCAAATTAAAGAGGATCCAATGACTCCTGCTCAATCAGTGGTCAACAATATAAAAGGGAACCTTTTTCATGCATTTGGCAACAGTTCATGTATTAGGTTTTTTCTCCTTTTCTCTGTAAATGCAATTGTAACCTGGGTTAGGGTTTGATATTCATTCTGGTTCTTCTCTATGTGAATCTATCTAGAGTCTTATTTTGAGGGCTGGGTGTTCCTTAAAGGGTATAGGGTACTCTAGTGGTTATTGAGATTTACGGGATAAAGAGAAGTGGATGAGTGTGTGATTGTGTAGTTGACAGAGAGGGAGAGTTGTTTGTAATCTGTATTTTGGAAGTGATTAATCATAGTGCAGCGAGCTCCATATTCTGGAGCTCAACGTGGATGTAACTTGTTCTATATTGAACAAGCGAACCACGGTAGATTGTGTGTTGTGTGATTTCTTATTCTTGCTTGTTTTGATCTGTGATTGATGTGTTGATTTGAGAAATTAGGATCAGTTTACAACAAGTTGATCAAGTATAAAAGGAACAGAGAGACATATAAAAGTTTAATATAAAAGATATTCAATAAATTTAGATGAAAGATTTATTAAGAAAAGATTGTAACCACTATTAGGTGGCTTGATGGTAAAAGAACAAGTATGAGGATCTAATATGACCTCCCAAGTAGGAGGATCTAACATGATGTCCCAAGTTCGAGTTCCCTTGATAGTAAAAGAGCTAGAGGAAGATCTAACATGGTCTCCGAATTCGAGTCCTTACGACCCCTAATGAGGGTGACTGATGCTTGATTTCTACAACATGCATAAATAGCAAGTATACTAGTCGCACAAGTAATAGAGTGATGAGTAGAGTATCGTTCCCACGAGGATAGTGTTACTAAGTACCGATTTCCCTAGTTTAAGTCCTAATTGAAGAAACAATAAATTGGATTGATGGAAAATTAACAACTAAATACAAATCAACAAAATATAAATGAATGATAATGAAATTAAAGCAAAACTCAACAACTTAACTAATTAAACAATGGTAAAAAAATGCTAGGGTGTTGATTTCACCTAGATACACTAACCCAAATCATAGAATCTATTACCCAAGTTCTAATTCCTTGATTAAAAATCGAATTCCCTAAGTTGTAAAACATACATTCTCAGGCTATATTTCCCTACTTATCCCTATTAAGCTTCTGCACCCAACAAATTGAAGATTAACAGTTCAAAGTCTTTTAAGCTTTATAGAATTCTATCTAGATTTCATAGATCGCTAAACCTATCTCTAGCGTTTGCTTAATCTAAGGTATTTATCCCAAGAGGCACAATCACAAATCACTTCTCAGTCTCATTGTGAATAACACACATTTGAAAGATGATCAAACATCCAAAAGTCATTAAGCAAAGAGATAAACACTCAATCATGAAATTAAAACTCAAAGTAAATCAATTCATATAAATTTGAATCGTTGTATCAAGGTTACATCAAACCCTAGCTAAACAACTCAGTTCATACACAAAAACGAAATAAAACAACAAAAACCAACTGAATCAAGATTCATAATTGAAAAACAAGCAAAAGATGGAGAAATCTTCTCTAATTTGAAGCCCAAATCTTCAATAATCTTCTCCTTCCATGAGCTGCCTCCCAAATGACGAACCAAGACCCTTTTCTCTTCCTTTTCACTCTAATTTATACCTCTCTCGCTTAAGGATGAAGCCCTAGCAAGCCAAAACGCGTCGTTTTATTTTTACATCTGATGTAGATTTCGCCGTGGCGAAGACTTTCGGGCCAAATTTGAGCATGATAGAGTCTGAATATGGAAAAGTGTTAAACATATGAATTGTAGCCCTTTCAATTTTATTTCTGTTAGTTTAAGAATCAGCACAATCAGAGGTCTACAGATCAAGTTATAGCAGAAATACTGAAGCACGTCTAAAGACGTTTTTTCTTCAGTTCCCAACGTACTTTTCACGACTTCGAGCCAAGTGTTCACCCTTGTCCAGTCAGAATTAGGAGAAACCCAAAACATGAAAGTTGTAGCTATTCTTCTTAGCTTTCCAAAGCTTCTAAATTCAGGTCATTCCGAGTTTCTAAGCTCAAGTTACACAATTTACGCTCAAAACTGTCATTTATGCTCAAAATCATCTTTTAGGCCTGTAAAGACAAATTAATAGAATTAGGTAGCAATTATGGCCCAAATTGTATGAAAAGTATCCTAAATCCTATCAAAATTCAATGCAAAATCATAGTGTAAAATATGATTATCAGTGACCACTGAAGTTCTTACTCGATCAGTAATTCCAGTGTCTAGCGGGATTAGTTATGGTGCGCGCAAGCTGGGAGACACCCCGATCATTAAAAAAAAAATATTTTAATTAATTAAGTATTTCTAAAATAGCTTAACATGTTTATGTAATTATTGACTGAAAACAACAACAAAAATGGCTAGATTGTTTATGTTGTTTGTTGACATTTGGTCTTTTTGGTCTCTTGAATATTTAGTCATCACTTACACCAAAAGAACAAAGAAGAACCCAATTCTTATAAAATATATGCATGTTTTCTTAGCATTAGAGTTTTGAAGCCCTCCAGATACCAAAAGAACAAAGAAGAACCCAATTCTTGTAAAATATATGCACGTTTTCTTAGCATTAGAGTTTCGAAGCCCTCCAGATATACATCTGAAGTTTGGATTGGCCAAAAATTGCCACAAACCATTAACGATTTACACTACACCATTAGCATCAAAATATAGATTGCCCAAAATGTTGATATGAAAATTTGTACCAACCAGAGTGATCAGATTGACCTTGACAGAATCAGAACCGATGTGTACGCGATTTAAGGTAAATCAGCAATGTAAAGTGAATATGCGGTAAAGTAAAGAACACAAACAAATTTTAGTGGTTCGACAAGTTAAAACTTAAGCCTACGTCCACTGTTCCTCTTATTTCTTTTTAGAGAGCTTACAAGAGAAATATAAATATGCCTAGAAAAAGTTGCTAACCCCTCTCTCATAGTTTGAGGGGATATTTATACAAGTTTTAGTAAAAGGAAAGACAGATAAGTTTGGGATTACGATCAGATTGGTATGCAATCCCGTGATCTTTGTGATTAAGCGTTGAGATTGCGCTGTCAATGGTATTGATCTTATCCGTTCCGAAATATCCGAGATTGAAACTTATCTTTGATTAATCAAACAGTTGTTAGGATCGGACGCTGTGACGAACTTCAATTGGATTGAGCTTACTCTAGATCGTACTGATTCTGGGTTGAGCTTGCTCTGGATCGTACTGATTCTGGGTCGAGCTTGCTTTGGGTTGAACTACATCTCTATGAGCTTCTTAGATCTGCGACCTTTCTGGCAAAATCACACACAACATCTACCTTTTAGTGTTCGGAGGTCGTGTTGAGCTTTAAAGATTGAAGTTGCTTGATTTGCTACTCAGATCGAATTCCTTCGTTGATTCAACTCGTACATAGGTCGCTGAGATTATCTGACCTTCATCACTTGACCTTAGCTTCATCCGACGTGACTGAGACTTAGCCTCTCGTTGTAATGCTATCGAATTTGAATTTTGAAATAAAGGGCACATGGGTAATTTCTAAGCTGGCATGTCACATTAAATGGGCTAACTTTTTATAGTCACTTTTCATCGCGCATGGATTATTATAGTTGGCCACGAGCAGAACCAAAGCGACATGCGTTGCTACTCGCAGAGTCGAAGCGATGTGTGCTAGCGATTATCATTACTTGATCCGACGGTTGATCGCCCCTCACAGATCGTCATCACGTGTAACAATTGGGCAATCAAGATTGCTCGGTGAATTGAGGGTTGAGATTCATCGCGAATCAATGGCTTAGATCAACTCTCCCTATTTTGGCTTCTTGCTTGCCACTATAAAACGGGTTGTTTGCCCTTATTTTTATTCGTGCCAAAAATCTTAAGAACCTTCATTTTCACTTTCTCCTTTTCTTTTCTGTTAGCATTTGCGTCTTGATTTCATGGCGACTTTCCGGCGAGCCTTCCAGTCACTAGCATATCAGTAAGCATCCTTTACACTCACTGTCTTTGGTTTCTTCAATTTTTTGTTATCGAGGTGGCCATTATCAAGGCCAAGTTAGTTCTTTTGGGTCAAACCCCTCTAACCTTGGGTTTTAAGAGCATCTTGATGAGCGGCCATCGGAATCCTTCGCCAAAATTCTCTGTTAGTTTTGGGAATCTTGATAGCTTGCTCGAGTCTTTGGGTTTAGTTTGTGCGAGCTTTCTCAATGCCTAAACTGGAGGCAAGTGTGGATAGGTCGCCCATTATCTGACATTTGACAGTTGTTTCTTCATGTTTCAAGTATCCACAAGCGAGCTAGTCAAGCATGTATTCCCGCGATGTTAGCATTGAGAGGATGTTTTATGAGGGCTTCCCAACAGCTTCAGTTGGTAGTGGAGAGAGAGCTTGGGATGAGCTCGTTGCCGAGGCTCTAGAGCGGACTACGAGCAGTGGGGCTGAAAACTCGCTAAACCTAAGCGAGGAAACCCCTAACGTGAGCCCCCCACGACAATCTAGGTTTAGAAAAGATCCGACCTCATCGTCAATCTAGGCAATTGTTATAAGAAAAGATTCATCAATTGTAATTCTCATTCAATAAGAGAAACAGTGGACATAGGCTTAAGATTCAAACTTGTCGAACCACTTTAAAAATTGCCTCTTGTCATCACCCATTTTTGCTATTTAATTATTCCATTATTGATTTCATTAAATCATCACACATCTATTACGATTCCGTCAAGGTCAATCAGATCACTTTGATTGATGCAAATTTTCGTATCAACAAAAAGCATAACCAAAGGTGCTATCCCATTTAGCAAAAAAAATTTAGGGTTGGAATTCAACAATCTCCACCAATTGTTTTAAAAAAATATATATATATTTTTAATAAATTACTTAACTTTAAAGTTAAAATTGATGACATTAATCCTCATGAGATACAATATAATAACAAATATTCTTATGAGGTTTTTAAAATAACAGAAGTTCCCCTTGTCGTTAATATTATTATGAGTTAGTGAATATTACCTACCTACTCTACTACTTTTTATTTTAACACTTAAAATTTAACGACCCGAAGATTTTTGCTATTATAACATGTCTCAAGAGATTGATATTAATAATTCTTAAAGTTTAAGGTAAAATTAGTTTTTTTTTTTTTAATAGTTATTTAAATTTAAATCAATACTTCTTTCAAAGTTAATTGAAAAATCAATATAAGTTTATATAATATGATACTGCATCAATCACCATATAATATCTTGTAATAGATATAATATTATATGATACAATACAATGTTATATAATAGTATAATACCATATAATATAGTAGAATATGATATAGCGAACTTAGCCTAAATATTAAGATAGCGCTGTGATTTTTAGTTTAATTGAAGATATGGTTATGACATTGATAATTAATCAATTAATTAAATTTCCTAGTATTAATTCTATGAAAGTATTAATCAAATAATTAATATATAATGGCTTGATATTATCACACCACCAACATATAAACATTTCCCTGTATAAAAAAATTTTAAGATTTTAAACTACAAGCTCTTTTTGATTTGAAATTCGTGTATATCCTCATTAACTTCACATAAAATTTGCATGCCTAATCATAACACATCCTCCTCGATTAGTAAAACAGGTGGAGATACATGTTGAATATCATTGTTATACATTTGGGTCGGATCTACTTGCGGTCTTTGAACATCTGGTCCTTCTCATTTAGTTCAGCTTGTAGCCTTGAACCGAGTCCGGGGTCGACCCATTTCTTCAGAACAAGTCAAGCCCACTTATTGGCTTTCTAGCTAGTGGCCTGATAGGTTAAAATCCTTGACTGACTGCTACGTGGTTAAACTTTAAGATGTAACATTTTCATCCTTGAGGTTTGGTCTCACTTATCCTTTAGTCTTATAGAATTTTTTAGTAACATTTTGGTCTTTGTCAATAACATTTTGACCCCGGCGTCATTAGCAAATCTCAGGGACCAAAACGTTACTAAAAAGTTTTGCAATACTAAAATTATTTAAGCCCAAAGTTATTAATGAAATTGTTATATATTAACTATATGACAAAAAATGAAAAGATTATTGTACAAAAACCAACTCAATAAATAATTATAAAATGTGAATGAATGACATGTCAATAAAATAAATATATTATATAAGTTTGTATATAAGAGTGATTTTTTCGTTTGTATATGTAGTGGCTTTCTAAACTTAAACTTATTACTCTACGAGTTGGTAATTAATAATAAATAAATGGATTAATTTAAGTTTCAAAAACTATCAACCGAATAATGCTTTTCAGGTATATTCATAACTCACCCTCAAAGTTTTGAAAATTAGTCAATAACAACCCTAAGACGAAGCCATCACATAATGGTATAAAATGATTTACCCCTCAATTGTCCATGTTAGGTTTTAGACTAGAAAAATCAAATCAAGGAATAGGAAATTATATTTAACAAATCAACCCTTGAGTGATCGAGTAGTCGAATAGACACTCTTATATGTATTACTCAAGAGGTCTTGAGTTCAATTTCCCTCGATTGTTAATAAAGATATCCAACAAAGCATGATTCAACCGTTAACTTCAGGGTCACAAGAGATTAATTAGATGTGCGCAAGTTGACCCGAACACTCCTGGTAAAAAAATAAAATATATTAGATTTAATAAAAAAATCAAATATAAAAAAAAAAAAAAATCAAATTAATAGACCAAAAGGGCAATTGGATTTACAAAATTTCAAAACACAAAACCCATCCTTCTCTGTATATTGGAAGTTTTGCCACCGTTGATGTTTTTTGAAAACACAAAACCTAAAGTATCAGAAAAATAAAAGTTCTCGAAACGAAAACCTAAAGTTTACATATCATATTTTTTTCCAAAAATATTGTTTTATACCCATTCTTTTTTATAAGAAAACCAAAATTTCAAAAGATATTAAAAATTAGTTAAAAATTACACTTGTTAACAGAATCCGTTAGTTTGATGCTAAAAACGTATAATAGCTCACATTGAACATGTTAAGATCAATTCTTGGAAGAAAAGGATGAGATGTTGATTATTGGAAGAGATGGGATTGAGATTTCATTGTTGGAAGATAAGGGGTTGACATGTAAAAGGACTTTCACAAATTCATTATGAAATTCATTCAACCCTTAAAGTAATGTGAATTTTTTTTTTAACCTTCTGTCTTTAATTTGTTTTAAACCGCGTCGCACTAAAATGGTTTTTGATTAATTTTCAAAACCTTAAAGCTCTATTTGGTTGGGAATAATCTCCTATTATTGAGGTAATATCATCTTATATTATTTGATTATCACGTTTGGTTGTCAAGTAATATAAGATTCCAATAATCTTCTATAACCACTAGTAATTACTGTGAGTAATATAAGAGGTAATCTGATTACCTCTATTTTCTTAAATATTTTAAGATTACTTTGTAATCTTAATTTTGTTACAATTTTACCCTTAACCATTAAATTTTTTGGACAAAAATACCCTTGTTTTGAAAAAAAATTACAAAAAAATTAAAGGACTATTTATCCTTATATACAAAAGTTCTAGGACATAAATACCCCTGAACTTTAAAAAAATTACCCAAAGGTGGTGGCAAGATCTGGCCACCACCGCATGTCGGCCCGCCGACCACCACTACTCGGCAGTTGCCAACGCTCCCGGAATGGAGTAGACCACCGGGGTTTTGGCGACCACCCTTTCACCAATCACCGTAGATCTAGTTGCAAACAACTAGATCTATTCTGGTCAGATCTACGGCTTCTGGCTAGATCTACGGCTTCTGGCCATTAACAACAACTAGTTATGGTCGTCAACATCCAGAACTATGGTTGTCAACATCCAGAACTCTGGTCGTTAACGACTGCCCGTTCCGACCGATCCATCATGGATTTGGCAAGAAACGACCATATCGGCACACGATCAACCAGATTTGGCTGGTCGTGTGTTGTTATGGCCACTGTTGCCACTGTTGGCGATGGTGGCAAGCGATTGACAGTGGCTTGGGGTGGGTGGGGATGTTTTTGTTAAGTTTTAAACTTTTTTGGTTATTTGGGTGTTTTTGATAAATCTGAAATATAGGGGGTTAAAAGAATTATTCAAAAAATAATATTATATTAATATTTAAAAATGAGGGCAATTTAGTAATTTACATACCCACAAATTTATTTATCTTAACCAAATATATTAATATAATATACCCACTAATTTATTCTAACAAACCAAACACATTTATCTAAACATTCACAGTAATCTTCAAGGTAATATATTTTTTTATTAATATAATATTCTCAGTAATACGGTATTCTCTGAACCAAATGCATCCTAAAAGAAGAGAGTTCTTGAAGAATATAGCCAAACCTAACGTCCATTGACAATTTTTGAGATTTAAACAAAAAAATAAAAAAAACAGAATATGAAAATAAAAATCAATAATGTTAGATGTACAAACAAGTCTTACAAAGAGTTCTATACAAACTAATGTGACAGAAAATAAATGAAAGAGTGAATATGATAAGTTTGTATTTATTTTTTCATTCATTTTCTGTCACATCAGTTTTTATAGATTTATTTATAAGACTTGTTTGTATGTATAGTATTACTCAATAATAGTATACTGGACCAGACTACTAGCACAAAGTAACATTTAGGTTGGACAATGAATAAAAAAAGGAAAATAATTTTATAAGTACAAACAAAAATACATAATTTTAAACCCCAAAGATTGGTTTGGTAGTCAAGGAAGTTTATTTTTTTCTTGAGTTTTTAAGTTCAAATCTTATGATCATTTACTATAATAACATTGTGGTTAATCAGGTCTATTTATTGGATTTGTCGAAATTGAATGGACAAACTAACCGGGACATTCGGATATTTTTTTTTGAGTAATGCTACCCTTACTTACTCCCCCTACTCACTTTTTTCTTACTCATTTTTATAAATATAAAGCATAGTATAAGTACTATAAGTATAGTATGGGTACTATATATCATTTTAACAAAGGTGAGTAGGAGAAGTGAGTAAGGGGAGTGACTAAGGGTAGCAATTTTTTTTTTTTTTTTTCAGAAGTACTTAATTTTGACTTGTGCACTCTCTGGTAGCACTGGCACTGGCTGCTGCTGCTACTACTAAAACCCTAATAACTAATCCAACAGCTGAAAAGACGACGGATAGTCGATATATCACGTCTCAAATTCTGCTACTGTCTATATGCATCATCACGCTCACAGTAACTCACTCAAGGTTTCACTTTGATCATCATCATCCACTGACTCCGATTCTCAATTCAATTTGAATTCGGATCCATCCATTTCGCAAAATGGCGGATTCTTCCGACCCTCTCATTTCCATCGCCGCCTCCGTCACCACTTCCTCCACCAAACGACGCTGCCGCATCTTCCGCCATGAACTTCCCTCTATTCTTGAAAACAACACAGGTCACGCTAAACTACATAGTTTTATCCAATTCACTTCGTTTATTGTATTTCTTTATGCATTGCATAGATGATGATTTTTGTTGATTCTTCTTAGTTCATTAGGAATTTGAATAATGGAATTTTTTTTATTAAATATTTACGATTGTACGTATATTATATGTTTAAACCTATGATTATTAATGTAACTGTCGTTTTTAATTTTAATGAAATGATAATGTACACATTTCTTGAAGGATTGCTATTACATTCCGACTCTTGAACCAATTTTGTGAAATTAAGGGAAACTAAGAGAGGTTTATGATGAATTTTGTGAAACATAGGGGGGTGTGATTAGTGGAATGGCTATATATCTCATTTTTTTAGGGTTATCGGGGCCGTCGGAATTAAACTGCTGCCCTTGAATTTTGGAAATATTGTGAAAGTTGCGGAGGTTTCTGTCGAATTTAAGCGGAGGCTTATGATGGTTTTAGATTCAAGGGGAGGTTTAAGCTAATTTCTCAAATTAGGGGGTTTCCTGTTATTAGGCCAAACCTTGGGGAAGGTTTCTTAAAGTTCACTTGTTATATGGTTTAGTTAAGAATTCTTTACTGTTATCTCATCCTTAAGATTATAGTTTTTTATTTATTTTACAACTATGTACAAGATGACTTGGGCACCACAAAATGCATTTCAGTTTCAAACTCAATATCATAAAATCCTTATATAATCGGGTTTAGAGCAGCATATATCATGCTTTTTGGTAAGAAATATTGGGTGCAACATTAAATTATATCCTTTATGAAGCACACAAAATGACACTAGATAGGTGTGTGTCTAGTTATTGAAAGTAGTAACCACACAGTATCTGGCTTTAAGAAATTGGGAATCCATTGGATGATTATATAAGATGTTTTTGGTGTTCAGTTTTTTATTATAAATTGATTTGGGTCATTGAGGGATGCATTAAGTGGATAGAATAGCAATTTGTAGCAATCAGATTCTGTTTAACAGCAGAGTCTTTGAGGGTTTCCTTGTTGGTAACTACTATAGGATGAGAAGCATTTTAATAAAATTCCAATTCCAGTCAAGTTGATGAAGTTATTTGTATGAGGTGTTCATTAATTTATTTTACATTTTTTTAGCATCAAAGTCAAATTAAATTGTGTCTTTGTACACTATTGGTTGGCTAGAAAAAGGAAAGATAAAAGCCTTTCAGCTTAATTATGGAGTTCGGATGTGTGTTTATTTATTTGCATGGTTCTAAAATGTTGAGAATTTTGAACCCTGCAGAAATGTCTCCTGAGCTTGCCTCGTCGTTGGTGGATGTAATTTTTAAAACATTTTCTGTATATGATGATCGTGGTTCGAGGGCAGCTGTAGATGACATGATTGAAAAGGATTTAGGTGATGTTATATTTATGAAAACTTTTGCGGCGGCTCTTGTTCAGGCCATGGAAAAACTCTCAAAGTTCCAATCACATGTGGGCTGCTACAGACTCCTCAAGTGGTCGTGTCTTCTCTTAACCAAGAGTCAATTTGCCACTGTTTCTAAAAATGCTTTGTGTAGAGTGGCTGCAGCACAGGCATCCTTAATTCATATTGTGATGCAGAGATCTTTTCGTGAACGAAGAGCATGCAAGCAAGCGTTTTTTAATTTATTTTCTCAGGTGGAGCCAATGTAGCCCATGCTGGTGTTTAGAATGAAACTCAGTAGCCTGCTGACAGTTTCTGATTAAATTTTGAGCATTCCATGTTTGTTGTTTTTCCAGGCACCAGACATCTTCAAAATTTATACAGAGGAATTAAAGGATGCGCGAATCCCATACAAAGATAGTCCTGAGTTAATATGGTTGTTGCTGGAGTTTTCTTATACATCACCTTCTCTGTTTGAAAAATACAAGGTGAGAATTGTTCAATTTTCATTTTGGCCACTTGGATATATTATTTATTGTTGCATGGGGCTCCTATTTTACATTCATTAAACTGAGTTCATTTCTGCTGAATATTTTATACGTTTTTTTGCCTTGGACAGCCGGTATTTCTTGATATATATGTTAAAGCAGTTTTAAATGCCAAAGAAAAGCCGACAAAGGGTCTTAGTGAATCTTTTCAACCACTTGTTATGCATATGTCTCATGAGGATTTTCAGAGTATTGTGGTTTCATCTTCTGTAAAGATGCTAAAACGCAACCCGGAAATTGTGATGGAATCAGTTGGAATCCTTCTGAAGTCTGTCAACCTTGATTTAAGTAAGTATGCAACCGAAATCCTGTCAGTGGTATTGTCTCAGGTTCGACATGCAGATGAAGGTAGAAGGGTTGGGGCATTGGCTGTAGTAGGGTGCTTGAGCCAAAAGTCTAGCAATCCAGATGCTATAGAAGCTATGTTCAATGCTATTAAAGCGGTTATTGGAGGTTTGTCTAAATTCTTTATTCTTGCCTTTCTATAGTATTTGCAACATTTTCTTCACATGTATGAAACTTTTAGATTTGTTTAATGAATGTATAAATCTATGCTGAGATCCGTTAATCTTAAAAAATTATTCTGAACAGGCTCAGAAGGGAGACTTCAATTTCCGTACCAACGGATTGGCATGATCAATGCACTTCAGGAATTGTCTAATGCTCCTGAAGGGAAATATCTCAACAGTCTGTCACATACCATTTGCAACTTCCTTTTATCCTTTTACAAGACCGAAGGTATCCTGTTATGTTCTGATCTCTTATTATGTTGATTTTTTCCCCTAGAAACTTCTGCTTCTATATGCTGGTAGATATTGGAAGTTTTCATTAAGACTTTATGAATTTGCATCTGTCATGGCTTCTCATAATCTTGTCTTTTTGATTCTTCTGGCTATTTATCTCCTATATTTTATTTCTTCCAGGAAATGAAGAGGTAAAGCTTGCAATTTTGTCAGCCATGGCTTCTTGGGCAGCACGATCTGCTGCAAATCTTCACCCGGATCTAGTTCCTTTTATTGCTTCTGGCCTCAAGGAAAAGGAAGCTTTAAGAAGGGGGCATCTTCGATGTCTACGAGTCATATGCGAAAATAATGATGCTATTTTGCTGGTAAGTTGGTTAGTGAAGTGTATCCATTTTTTGTTTTCAATTTTAATCCTTGTCTTGGATGTTCTTTAGATCTATCAAATCAAGTCATGTTATAAAATTTACATGTCAGATATCATCATTGCTGGGCCCACTCCTTCAACTTGTCAAAACTGGTTTTACTAAAGCAGTGCAGCGTTTGGATGGTATTTATGCTTTGCTCATAGTTGGGAAGATTGCAGCTGCTGATATCAAAGCAGGTGTTTGTTGAAGTAGTTAAGAGTTATTGATGTAAATTTACAATTTTCATCATTGTCCAGTCTTTTCAGTTACTAGCTTTTCTTATTATCTTCTTCAAGTTAATCTTTTTGCGCCTCTTTTCTCAGAGGAGACTTTAACAAGGGAAAAGATCTGGTCTTTGATATCTCAAAATGAACCCTCGCTTGTGCCTACTTCAATGGTAGGAACACTGTTTTTAGTATATAATATATGTTTAATCAATTCTAGTTTTTAGATTTTATATTTGTTTATTTGCAGGCTTCAAAATTGTCAGTTGAGGATTGCATGGCATGTCTTGATCTTCTTGAGTTGTTACTGGTGGAACATTCACACAGGTTATTCACTTACAAAGCTTGTTATTTCCATGATGCATGTTAATATAGATTATGAATGAACTCTAATTTGTTGCCTTGTTTCATCTGCAGAGTGTTGGAAACTTTCTCTGTGAAATTACTATTACAGGTAATAAAATGGTATAAAGTTCATCTTGGATTCCTTTTCTGCATAGAATCTATGATTCAGTGATGTTATATTATTGCAGCTAATACTCCTTTTCATATGCCATCCGAGTTGGGATGTCCGAAAGATGGCTCATGATGCTACCAGAAAGATAGTTACTACAACTCCACAATTATCTGAAGCTCTTTTACTTGAATTTTCAAATTTTCTTTCAGTGGTTGGAGAGAAGATTATTATTTCAAAAACAAGGTACAATTTATATATGATTAGTGCATTGGACCTTGGGTGCTTTTGTAGTCTAAGAATTTAACTTTATATATCCTTAATATGTTGTGAAATGCCTGTAAATTCCCTCAGTTTCTTCTTTTATTTTTGTCGTTTCAAATATCAATTATATCAATTTTGTATTATCTCTGTATGTAATTAAATATTATGTGAGTTTATCTATGGTGTATTTTATTATTTTGTTTCATAATTTTTTTTTTTTTTTTTTTTTGGTGCTAGGAAACAAATATACTATATTAAAATTAAATGTATACAAGGATGGACAATTTGTCCACCAAGAAAAGGATGTCCCTTGAATCCTAAAGGCTTGAAAAACTATATAAGATGATGAATACATCTCCATTTCCAAACTCATCAAAGCTAAAATCACCAGAAGCCTCTACAAAATTTGCACTAAAATCTTGAATGTAATTGCTATCAATCTGAGAATTTATTCATTCTAATTTTGAATTTGACGTAAAATAGAATTAATGATTAGCGACGGACCTGTCCATAATCATGATTCAATTTTATCTTTCTTCTTTATTTTATTTTATTTTTCAAGCTTTACTCTCAGTAGTATTAATTAATTTACATCTCAACTGGTCCTTAAATAATAAATCTGAATGATTTTAACAAACTAATTGATTTTGGGGGTATAATACTGTTACCACATCTTCGTGCGTGGGTGTGGGCGTGTGCGTACACACACACTCTTATATATATATATATATATATATATATATATATATTATCTGTTGTTATGTTTGTCCTTGTCGATGCATTTTGTTCTGGTCACATGGTTTAATAAATCATTTTCCAGTCTGGCTGAGGGGATCTAAAAATATATATCAATAGTGATGCAGATAATTCATTGGATATGCAAGTTCCATTCCTTCCATCTGTCGAGGTTTTGGTGAAGGCATTACTGGTGATATCCTCGGTGGCTCTAGCTGCAGCTCCAAGTGTTTCGTCACTTGTTATATTCTGCTCTCATCATCCATGCCTTGTTGGCACCGCAAAAAGAGATGCAATTTGGAAGGTATTTTTTATTCTACTCTTTACCTTTAGTGGTGTTTCTCTCCTAAGTAATAACTTTTCGTGGTATATTTCTATTTGCATAAACTCATCCTCAATTTTAATAAGGTATATGTTCCAATATATTTAATTTGATGGAGAGGGAGGTAGAGCTGTAAGTTAAGATTCATATAATTCCAAGGAAGGTTTTGTGTTTTTAGGTGGATGCAAAGATGTCTGTTATCTTTTTGAATTTTAAATTCCTGCCTTTTGGGATTTGATTACTCATTGACCTTTCTTGTACTTGCTTATTGTGCTTGAGAGAGAGCGTTGTGTTTGTTGGTGGGTACTATGAGATATGGCATGTTTATGATGGGTCTTGACTACTCATCAACCTCTTTTGGAGTAACTGAATTTGCTGTAGTGAGAGAAAGAGAGATTTATGTGTTGCTGGGTATTAGACATCAGGCACTTTATGCATGTTAACCCTTGATGTTTTGGGCCTTGATTACTCATTTGACTAATTCAATTTTCCTTTTCTGGTATTTTACAGAGGCTCCATAAATGTTTGCAAACACGTGGGTTTAATGTCATTGATATTGTTTCTGCTGATGTTGGGAATTTGTGCAAGGTAATTCCTAGCATCTGTGTTCTAATAGATTTTTTATTTATTTATTTTTATATATCTAGCATTCTGGTAACACATTTTCTGTGAGTTTATTTGTTCGATTTTGCACTATTGTAACTTTTTGATGGTCTCCATGTGGGGTTTGCACAATTTTCTGGACAACTTGTTCTCTCTTTTGTAATTATATTGTACTTGGTAAAGATTTTCCTTGCATTCTTATTATTAGAAAACTTGTAAATGAGGAATTAAGACTTAGATTTCGTCACTCTAATGGTGCTTAAGGGTTTTTTTTTTTTTATGTGGACCAATCTTATGACATAGGAATAATTTGGTCATATGTAATTTAGAGAGATCATGCACATGTTTTAACTCAATTCTGTATAAACATATGATTTCATCAGTAATTCAGCGTGTCTCCTGGTCTTGATGTTTTTATCATGTTCACAAGATTGTTCTCTGTCATTTGTTTGAGTGTGCTGTTTCCTTGCTTGAATTTTCGGATCTTTTTCTTGTGATTTGTGTGAGCATCATTAATTTGTCTACTATATCAAGCTTCTGGATCTAGGTTTTGTTCATTCTATAATATGCTGCTTAACTTTCATGGGTCGTGTTGTGCAGGATCTACTTGGAGCAATGGGGTTGATGAGTGCCAGTCCCTTTGAACAACAAGCGGCAATATATTCTTTAACAACTTTGATGTCTATAACACCTAAAGACACTTATGTAGAATTTGAAAAGGTTTATTGCTTTTGTATTTCTTACTTTACACTAATTCTTCACTAAATGTGGCTGCTGCTATTGCACTTGTTTGGTTATGAGGGCTGATGGATCCTACTTGTTCCCTTGCAGCATCTGAGAAATCTTCCAGACTTTTATTTACATGATAGTCTTTCAGAGAATGACATTCAGGTTATTTTTTTGTGCTCACCTGCTCAATTTATACCCAATCTCTTGATTAATTTAACAGTAATCCTTTTGTTATTTATTCTTTTTGCAAAAAACTTCTTGTAAATACTGCATTGTTAAAATGTTTGATTGGTGATATATCAGAGGCAACATTTCTCATACTTTGCATACTGAGAATTGAAAGAATGAACCATTAAGCCTCTGACCTGAGATGTTGAGGCACTTAACTTGAAAAGTAACTTTTGACGCCTTTGAGATAAAAAGAATCATTTGTTATCTTATGCTTTTATGATAAAGTACCTGTGGACATTTGAACTTTAGAAAGTGAGTTCATCTTTTGGTTATAGAGGGTCTTTTGATATAAGCTTCTGATGTCCTTAACTGTGGGGAGTGAACCCCTTTCTTTTTCCTCATTGAGGAAGGACTTTTGGTTAATGTTAGGATCCCACATTGAAAGGGAAAAGGGTAGGCATGTGGGTTATAAAGGCTTGGGTAGCCTCCCTTGGCAAGCCGGTTTTCCAAGGAGAGTTCTACCCAAGCCCATGAAAGACCCATGACCCAGCCCAAATTGTTGAGTTATTGGAGTGGGTTCCTATCAATTGGTATCAGAGCATGATCTTGCTCCTATGTGGCAACGCACGCGTGGCAGGCTGACCTTGGGCCCAGGCTGCTGCCCCGAGAAAGGGCATGGAGGCCCGAGGGAAAGGGGATCCGCGTAGTCACCCAAGGGGTAAAGAGGCCGACGTGGACGTCGGTTGCGGAAGCGTGGTGGAATGTTAGGATCCCACATTGAAAGGGAAAAGGGTAGGCATGTGGGTTATAAAGGCTTGGACACCCTCCCTTGGCAAGCCGGTTTTCCAAGGAGAGTTCTACCCAAGCCCATGAAAGACCCATGGCCCAGCCCAAATTGTTGAGTTATTGGAGTGGGTTCCTATCAGTTAACTGTATAAGTGATTTTATTCAGTATTGCTTTGTTATGGTTTATTTTTGTTTTCACTAAACCTGGAATTCCCCCAATCCACTGCTGAACCCTTAATGTTTATAATTTCTTTTAAGCATTATTTATTGTTTGATCACATTTGAATAGTTCATGTGAGCAATACTGCTTTAAGAAATATGGATATATTTGAACTTCTTTTTCCTTATCTTGTTGATGTTTGGAAATAGTCCACTAGAGTGCATACAGGCTATTTCTCTCCACCTCTTTGTCAGGACATGGATGTAGGTGACATTAGACCAACATTATGGCAAATTGATTTACTGAAACATTCTAGTGTTTATTTATCTGTTCTGTGGCTTAGAATTAAAGTTCATTGCTTTTGTAATTAATCTGTATAAACTCTTGGATGATTTTTGAGTCCATGAGATGGTAAAATGCGGCTGATGACTTTTTCAAGTAGATCTTAGGTTCTGACGGACTTCAGTTGTGAATATGTACTGTCTATGAACAGTGTGATTCTTAAATTTTTATATTTCCTATTTTTGTCTTCCCTTCCAAGCAGATCCTGTTCTTTTTCTATCCTGAAATTCATTATTCATTGAAAGATGATTTAAAAGAAAAATATCCTATTACTGCTATATCCTGCAGCTCTTTGATTTACTAATTTTGGTAACCTTCCCTCTTTTCCTACTATTCAGGTTTTCCGTACTCCTGAGGGAATGCTTTCAACTGAGCTAGGTGTTTATGTTGCAGAAGCTGTTTCTGCTAAGAACACTAAACAAGCAAAAGGCCGTTTCCGGGTATATGAAGACCAAGATGACATGGTATTTCTGGATTTTTGTGGTGCTATCTCTCTCTCTTTTTTTTTTCTTCTGTGGCACTTCTTTTGTCCTTTTTTTTGGGTGTCGTGTTGAAGGAATTTTATCAGTAATTTTTGATGATTTTCTCTGTTGTGTTTCCAGGACCAAGTCAATTCCAATCATTCTACAAAGAGAGAACCAGCTAGTAGAGAAGTGGCTGGTATGGGTAAAAAGGATACTGGGAAGTCAACGAAAAAAACTGGTATGTTATTAAATCCTTTTTCACTTTATAGTTTGTTGTCTGCGGTATTAGCTCATTTTTCTAAGATGGTTATTTGTGGTTTACTTTGTCCATGTAGATAAAGGAAAGACAGCAAAAGAAGAGGCACGGGATTTGTTGCTTAAGGAGGAGGCATCTATACGTGAGAAAGTCCTAGAAATACAGAAGAATTTATCGTTGATTCTGATGGCCCTTGGGGAGATGGCCATTGCCAATCCTGTGTTTGCACACAGTCAATTACCTTCTCTGGTTTGCATTCCACAACCAACCTCCTGTCATTTCCTATACCTTTTTGTCATAATTTTAGTAGCCTTCTTTCAAGAAATATTTCATATTTTCTATATGCACTAGATAATTTTGAAAGGAGTGTCATGTCTGTGCAGTTGAGATGCAACGGCACTCCCATAAATCATCAGAAACTTTGCCTCTACTTCTGTAATCTGCTCTGTCATCTTTTGTCCAACATCCTTTGAAAATCTTGTTTGCCATTTAATTCCCTGGGATAATGACAGTATTGACCCATGCTTTATTGTTACAATTGAGCTGTAATAGTTGCTTACTGTTTGATGCATATATTGGGTCTGCTGAAATGGTGAGATCAAAACTTCACCTGAAAATTGAAACAGAGAAGGAAGTGAATTTAACAGATAGCATAGGCTGTATTTGTCTGATGTCTGCAGAATGATTGAGAAGCAGTAATGTGTTAGAAAATTTTTCCTTTTAAGAACTCTTATAGTGACTTCAGTTGGGCATATTCTAATTGCAATGGATATTGCTAAAGGCTGGAGAAAGGCATGGTATCCTTTCTATAAGGCTTGCTGGTTCTTTGATGAAGGTCATGAACTATGTGAAAATTTGCTCATTTAATATTACTCTTGGACATGTTTATCTATCATCCAATATGTGCAGATGCCTTTAAATGTATATAACTTAGTTTAATCTAGGTCAGTGGTTAGGCTTTTTTGTTCTGTGAGGTTAGCATTGCCCTTGTTTGTTTCTCTGGTATAATCGGCCTTTGATTGATTCAAATTTCAATGTGGTTTAGTTGAAAATTCTTAGGTCGATCTTTGTTCGTTAAGGATGTGTTAGATTCTCTACAGAAAAATTTCTGTATTTTTATTTATTTTATTTTTGGTGGATATAAATCCTTATTTATTACATTTTAACAGGTCAAGTATGTTGATCCTTTGCTAAGGTCACCTATAGTTAGTGATGCAGCCTATGAAGCCTTAGTGAAACTCTCTAGATGCACAGCTATGCCTCTTTGTAATTGGGCCCTTGACATTGCTACTGCTTTACGTCTCATTGTCTCCGAGGAAGTTCGCATTCATTTAGATCTTATTGCATTGGTGGGTGAAGGGGAAGGCAAAGGGAAACCATTATTGGGACTCTTTGAAAGGATAGTAAATGGATTAACCGCTTCTTGTAAATCTGGGCCTCTTCCTGTGGACTCCTTTACTTTTGTCTTCCCGGTAGGTTTCTCTTTTGTTATCTTTGACTTAAGTCAATGGTGCTTCTCTTTCTCTAACTAATCTGTCTTGGAATTTTTTCTAGATAATGGAGCGAATTTTATTATCCTCCAGGAAGACAGGACTTCATGATGGTGTGCTTCAGATTCTTTACATGCATATGGATCCTCTTTTGCCCATTCCTAGGCTTCGGATGATATCAGTACATATCCAGACCTTCATTCCAGCAACACACATATGTTGCAAATATGTTTTATGTCTCACAAATAAATTTATCATTTTTCTCGCATTACATTCTCTCATTTTATTTCTTGCTTGCTAAATCTTTCCTTCTATTCTTCAGGTGCTTTATCATGTTCTAGGTGTTGTACCTGCTTGTCAAGCATCTGTCGGATCAGCACTGAACGAACTGTGTCTTGGTCTACGACCAGATGAAGTGGCAGCTGTATGTGCTTCATGTTTCTGCTTGAATTACTTCAGTTATGTCCTTCAGTAATTCTTGTTAAGCCATCTCTTGTATTTATTGTTACAGGCTCTATATGGAGTGTATGCAAAAGATGTTCATGTGAGAATGGCCTGCTTAAATGCAGTGAAATGCATTCCAGCTGTGTCTAGCCGATCTCTTCCTCAAAATGTTGAGATTTCAACAAGCATATGGCTGGCTCTCCACGATCCAGAAAAGGTTTAGCCTTCTAACTATGTACTTCTTAAGTGAAGTGAATTTGAGTTTATGTTTTCCTTAGATTTGCATGACTGCATCCAGTTGTCTCGTCTAATAATTAAGAATTAAAATTTAAATCTGTGCTTAGAAGTTTGTTCATAATAATTTATTTTTTAATTGAAAATATATTGGTTCACTTCGGTCATCATTTTCTTTGCCAGCTTTTCTATGGATTTCTGTTGGTACATTGGTAGTTGTGTCAGATTCTAATGATTTTGTTTTTTATTTAGTGTTTTTTTCTGTTATTGGTATGCTGAGGGACTCATAGGTGAGAATGACAGAATTCTGAAATTTCTTATGCTCCTTGCAGTTGGGAATTTCCGAGGTCTGATTGTTATTTGGGAACTTTTCATGCGTGGATGGTTATAATTATAGTGGCTAAATGGGTGAAATCAGAGAATTTAATATGGCATAATGATTTCATACTGATAATGAGAGAATAAAGTTGTATACCAAATATGTTGCAATTATGTAAAACATTCATATACGGGACAAGATCAAGTTTTTGGCATCTCTTTCTCTTCTGTCTCAAAAGACTTTGAGGGCACCTCTTTTTTCTTTATCCATCTTAATTGGTTAGGGGTAGTTCAATGATTCTGGTTTTTTAGGATTTATCCATGCCATAGTGTCTCTTATTTTTGGGTTTATTTTTGCACAGGCTCATGATACTCTCTGTAAAGCATTAGCCCCTTTTTAGGTGGGTTATTTTTGTAGCAGTGGATTTTTGACATTAATATACGTTTCTATGGTTCCTATCAAAAAAAAAAAAAAAAAAAAACCTTAAACATTCATGTAAAAATGTTACCCTTCCTATCCAACAGAAAAAATAACACTAAACATTCATATATTAGTTAACTATTGTCGACTGTACATTTCTGAACTAAAATGAAAATGTAAGCATTTCAATATTATTTTCTAAAGTAATTTTTTCTTCCTGCGGGAGTTAGTGTGGGGCATACCACTTGTTCCAACATTAAGGATATGCTGTTTATGCTATGTTGTAGACATCCTTTGGTGGTTAAATCTATGGGCAGTTAAGTTTAATGGTTCAGGTAAGCTGCATGTTTGTCCTACCCAAGTTACCGAGTGTTGCTTGTATATTTCAAAGATGAAATTTACTTTGCTCTCTTAATCAGATAGCTGTTGCTGTAACTCTACTTACGTTTCTTTGCTGAAACAATAATAATTATTGTAATAGCTTGTCTGCCTATTGAAGAGTCATCCACTCTAAAATTTTCAATGTCTTCAGTCAGTTGCAGAAGCAGCAGAGGATATATGGGACCGCTATGGGTATGACTTTGGAACTGATTATTCTGGACTTTTCAAAGCACTTTCTCATATTAATCAAAATGTCCGCTTGGCTGCTGCGGAGGCATTAGCTGCTGCTTTGGATGAACATCCAGATTCTATACAGGTTAATTTTCTTCTTTACTTCTGTCCTCATTTGGCGATGGCATATTTCTAATGATATTACAATAATTTCAGGAATCACTTTCAACATTATTTTCTTTGTACGTCCGTGATGCTGGTTTAGGTGAGGACAGCATTGATTCTGGTTGGCTAGGCAGACAAGGCATAGCTCTGGCTTTACATTCTGCTGCTGATGTTCTGAGAACAAAAGACCTTCCTGTTGTTATGACATTCCTAATATCACGAGCGCTTGTAAGATTTTCTTACTGTTCTATTATGAATTTTGGTACTGATGTTTAAAATTTAGATAGCCTTGTTAATTGGATGTAGCCAAAGTGTTGAAAAGTTAATATTTTCTTTGTTTTATTTGTTGGTAGACTGTCTTAGCTTTCTGAGATATTACCGATTTTCTATATACTAATTTTCTAGAGCTGTTCATTATATATTTTTATAGAAAATTTGTGTAGGCCTTTAGCTTGTTCCAAACTTTTGTCGACTGCCTTTCAACTTTCCTATTCCTTTTCAACAATATTTTCCTTCTTGTATTAATTTTAAACTAGAATTAATTAACTATGGATTTTTATTCTAAGGTATCACTTCAAGGATTGTTAATGTGACCTAAAATAAGAAGATTAGATGGCAGTGTTACCCAGTTTTGAATGCTTTTGTATCTCAGGCTGATCCTAATGCTGATGTTCGAGGAAGAATGCTTAATGCTGGTATCATGATTATTGATAAGCACGGGAAGGATAATGTTTCTTTGTTATTTCCAATTTTTGAAAACTACTTAAACAAGAAGGTTAGTCTCTTTTATAAGTTGCACTTTCTTTTTGATTGAAATGTTTCTTTGATCTATTTTTGTTTAGAATGGCTGAAATACTATGTGGCCTGCATGTTTGCAAGTTTCTATGGAACCTGCAGTATCTTAGATATTTCTTGTTCTTGCGTAGGCATCAGATGAAGAAAAATATGATCTGGTTCGCGAGGGTGTAGTAATTTTCACTGGAGCCCTAGCAAAACATTTGCAGAAGGTACCAATTTGAGCATATACAATATTTTTGCCTTCTTTATTTATTTATTTTTTTAAGTGGGTATGCATTTGATATTCATTTTTGACTCTCCTTTCTTTGTAACAGGACGATCCTAAAGTTCATGCTGTTGTAGAGAAGTTGTTGGATGTATTAAACACTCCATCAGAAGCTGTTCAGCGGGCAGTCTCATCATGCCTGTCTCCATTAATGCAATCAATGCAAGTATGTAAGATGTTGCTTGGATAGGATTTTAGTTTGTGTTCCTATTTATTGTTAGGCATTTCTGCATGGTCTGTTAGATGTTTTACACATTAATTATGCCTTTGACCATTTCTGGGTTTTTAATGGAGATTAAAAGTTGCTTTTAAATTTATGTTACAATTTCTTGCATAGGATGATGCACCAGCACTCGTTTCTGGGCTGTTGGATCAGCTAATGAAAAGCGACAAATATGGAGAACGTCGTGGAGCAGCATTTGGACTTGCTGGAGTGGTTAAGGGATTAGGACTTTCTTCCCTGAAGAAGTATGGCATTGTGGCTGTACTAAGAGAAGGTTTTGCAGACAGGTATTATTGGCCCCTAGTTTTACCAATACTTTGCATTATCATAAATTTTGGTGACTTTGTTGAATAAAAATTTAAGGTAGTGCTAATTCAGCTTGTAAGGATTCTAGTGACTTTAAGCCCTCCCTTCCCACTCTCCAAATCCCCAAAAGAGAAAATGTTTGTGCGTGTCTCTATTTTAAGGGAGGGGGACTATAAGCTTGCATCTCTATTTATGTTCCAAATCTGAATCCAATGTGGCAACTCAACTGCTACTGAAAATGAGTTTAGTTGCATGTGGATCTTTTGGAAGCACTATACCTCATCAACACATTACAAGAGGTTGGTGCAGCTTTCTGTTGAATGGGCTTTTATACCTTAATAAATTAGTCAATTATTAGAGTACTAACACAAACTGTCCCCTTCATTGACTATAAAAAGGATGAAGCTGGTTGGTACTGTAACTTGCAATGGGTGATCTAGCTTTTTTATCAGATATTCAGTGGATTGGTCTTTTTTTTCTTTTTTTTTTTTGGGGGAAGGAATCTATGTCAAGACTAAAAGAAGATACCAAAGAAAAAGGGGAGAACCTAACCAGAACAATAAGGCATGGCCCTGCATATGGACTTGAGAGATGTCATTTACTGTACCAAAATCAATAAATTAATCTATATCCTACAAAAAACCCCAATCAACAGAGCATAAACCATCCTGCTACAACATTGAAGCTTCCCAATTATGATGAATGGAGAAGAATGATACTCAAACTCTAAAGAGATAGAAGCCCAAAATTGTTTTTGTTGTTGGTTTTCTTTCTTCTGCTATTGTTCTCATGATAGTTTGTCATTCGTTTGTATCATAAGAGACTGAAGCTTTTGTGCAGCTAAATCCATCGAATGTTCAACATTAGTTGATCTTATTTTTCCTGTGAACCACAGGAATTCTGCGAAGCGTCGTGAAGGGTCTTTACTGGCTTTTGAGTGCCTTTGTGAAATGCTTGGGAGATTGTTTGAACCGTACGTAAACAATATTTATGAGCATTTTTGTCTCTGTGTAATTTATTCTTAATGAACTACTTTATCTGGTCCTTTTCCCCACTTCTGATCCAGGTATGTGATCCAAATGCTACCATTGCTTTTGGTTTCTTTCTCCGATCAAGTTGTTGCTGTCCGTGAAGCTGCTGATAGTGCTGCTCGTGCAATGATGTCTCAACTTAGTGCCCAGGGGGTGAAGCTTGTCCTGCCATCACTATTAAAGGTTTTAATTCTAGTATAATGCTCTATCTAATTTCCTTTATTGTAGTTTCCATAATTTCCATCAGGTTTGCTAGAGATAAAGATGCTCTGCCTAATTTTTTGTGTTCAGTTTTTCAAAATCTTGGTCATCTTTTCATGATAGGCTTCTTGATGCTGCAAAATTTTCCTCATATCATAAATGTCAAAAGTATCATGCATTGTCATCTTTTCTTGTCCAAGTACATAGTGTATTTGTTACATGTTCTGTATTCTTCGGTATGCTTGGGATGATACTCCTTGCTTTTCTTTTTCTTTTTGGGAGTAAAATAAAAACTAGTTTGGCTTGTCGGATCTACCTTTTATTGGAACAGAGCTGCAGTTAACACTGCCCTTGGATGTAAATAGTCCTCTCTTGCAGATGTCTGCATTTTCTTAAAATCCACTTAAGTTCTTTTATGGAAGAATTTTTTTAATTTTGTCTTTTGGTGATTTAATCTGGTAGGATCAAGATAAAATCAAAAAATCTTATCAAGTTTTGCATTCTAGAGTTAACTCTTCCTCGCGAGAGTTTAAGTTCAGATTTAGATCTGTACCTCGGAATTTTCATATTTATGTAATAATATAGATAAAGTATGGTTGACCAAGATTTATAATTATGAGAAGGAAAGCTTTCTACAATGCAATTTTTGCATTTTCCCGGTGAAAGGTCTCATGGTTCTGTATCGCAAAAATTTGTTGCCCTATCTTATCCTGCATTCGTCTACATTTTCTTTTGCCCCAATACCGCTTAGGGTCTTGAAGACAAAGCTTGGCGCACAAAACAAAGCAGTGTACAACTACTTGGTGCTATGGCTTACTGTGCTCCTCAACAACTATCTCAGTGCCTTCCAAAGATCGTGCCAAAATTGACTGAGGTTCAACTGAATAACTCATCATTTTGCTTCCCTGTTTTATTGGGTCTTTGTCTGCTTCTTATATGGTCTGACAGTGATTTTTATTCTGACTTCAGGTTTTAACAGATACACATCCCAAAGTCCAGTCAGCTGGGCAGACAGCACTTCAGCAGGTATAATTGCTTTATGATAGTAAATACTGTTTTTTCTTGTTACTATTTGATTTTAATATGTGTTATTATTATTCTTAGGTTGGGAGCGTGATAAAGAATCCTGAAATAGCTTCTCTTGTCCCTACTCTTTTGATGGGTCTTACAGACCCCAATGACCACACAAGATATTCTCTTGATATACTCCTCCATGTAAGGTTTTGTGGATAAAAATGTAATTTCCCCGTTATAGTTTGCTTGTCTTGTTTTTTGCCATAAATGTTTGTCGTGTTTTGCAGACAACTTTTGTAAATTCAGTAGATGCACCTTCTCTTGCTCTATTGGTGCCTATTGTACATAGAGGTCTAAGGGAGAGAAGCGCTGAAACCAAAAAGAAAGCTGCACAAATAGTTGGAAATATGTGTTCATTGGTTACTGAACCAAAGGATATGATTCCCTATATAGGGTTGCTCCTTCCTGAAGTGAAAAAGGTAATTTTTTATATTACTGGAGTTTTATATACTTTTTACTGGATTTTTTTACATCTTTTTCACTTTCTCATGATTCCCTATAAGAACATTTTCTCATGATTTTTCTATTTAAAATAAAAACAGGTGCTTGTGGATCCAATTCCAGAAGTTAGAGCTGTTGCAGCGAGGGCCCTTGGATCCCTTATAAGAGGAATGGGAGAAGAAAACTTTCCAGACCTTGTACCATGGTTGTTAGATACTCTAAAATCTGATAATAGTAATGTTGAGCGCTCTGGAGCTGCTCAAGGACTGAGTGAGGTTAGAATTATCCGTTATATATTTCACTTTTATCCATTATGATATTAAAAGATCTTTAATTTAGTCCATAATGGATAATTCCTCATGGTCATATCTTCTGGTTTCAATTTATGCCCTGCTGTGAAAGTATTCAAGAGTTTGTTATGTTTTCTTTTTCTTTTGGGCTGCCTCTATAATCAATTTTCTTCTTCATAGTACTTATTTATTGTTGCTTTGTGTTGTTTAATCTATGCAGAAGGATTAACTTTAATGCTCTTTTACGGTCTGAAATTTTCCATTTAAGGGGCTAATTGTTATGCTCTTTCTAGTTCATATAGCTTTTGCATAGTTTAATTTTTTTCTTTGGGACCTTTTTGTATTTTTTGTTTCTTATTATTGCTGCTTTTAAGAGTGTGGTGGTTTTCACCGCTATTTTATTATTTGTGTATAAAAATTAGTTTTTTATTGCATTTGTATGGTTAATGTATTAAATACTGTATTCATTGTATTAATGCAATTGTTGATACATTATGCTGTAATAAGGCAGTCAATGAATCGTTTAAAATGGCAGTACTATATATATCTATGTAATGCACGAAACCATTTGTTTTCTAGTATCTGTTATAGGTACCCAGCAAGGTGTTTCTTTTCATTGCTCTAAAGTAAACTCTATAAAATTTTAGGGATGACATTTCCTTCTGTGATTTCAATTTGGTTGCGGTTGCTTAAGCATTCTCTATCTATCTATCTCGCAGGTGTTAGCTGCACTTGGCACCATATACTTTGAACATATTCTTCCAGATATTATTCGAAACTGCTCCCATCAGAGAGCTTCTGTACGTGATGGATATCTAACACTTTTCAAGGTGAAGACCTCATGTTGTCTGACTGTTCATTTTTTCTTTTACATGTTTGCTTTGGCTAGGCTCCATATAACTGTTCCCTATTTTATGGAAATTTGTTTCTAGTATCTGCCAAGATCATTAGGTGTGCAATTCCAGAACTACTTGCAGCGAGTGCTGCCTGCGATCTTAGATGGTAAATACATTTTTCTTTGGTGTGGAATATATACTCATCTCAGTTTGGACTTTCTTATTTTGAGGATTTTTGTTAAGTTTTAATGTAATTCTATTTATTTTTATACAGGTCTTGCCGATGAGAATGAGTCTGTGCGTGATGCAGCATTGGGTGCTGGACATATCCTTGTGGAGCACTATGCAACAACGTACACACACTTCGTTTAAAATGACTATTTATTTGCTTAGTATTGATTCATGTTTGGCATGTCTTCCTGGTGTGTCTCTGAATTTATTTTTAGTACTGAAAATATATTGAAAAGGATGAAGCAAATTGTATTACAAAAATGTTCAAGAAGGAAGTTTAATTAATAAATTATTTTTTCTACTTTTTATGTATGAAATCTGCCATGATTTGCTGTCTTCCTGAATGGTGTTAATGTTAAAATGTTAAATTATCTTCGAGCACTCATATCTACTTCTTTGGTCTCAGGTCATTACCTTTGCTCCTTCCGGCTGTAGAGGATGGTATTTTCAATGATAGTTGGCGTATCCGACAAAGCTCTGTGGAACTCTTGGGAGATCTCTTGTTTAAGGTTAATATTTCTTAATTTCTTTCCTAGTCCAAATAATTCTTATGCTTTAGCTATATCTTACTTATATATATTGTCTAGGTTGCTGGGACTTCTGGAAAAGCTTTACTTGAGGGTGGCAGTGATGATGAAGGTGCTAGTACTGAAGCACATGGACGTGCTATCATTGAGGTGCTTGGAAGGGAAAAGCGTAATGAAGTTCTTGCTGCTCTGTATATGGTTCGGACTGATGTCAGTATTTCAGTGCGTCAGGTATGATATATTAGTTTCTCAGTTTTGCGGACATGTAATTTTTTTTAGACAACCATGTAATGTTGAGTTGAAGTGATCCGTCCTCTTGTCAGGCTGCATTACATGTGTGGAAAACTATAGTGGCGAATACTCCAAAAACTCTCAAGGAAATAATGCCAGTTTTGATGAATACACTAATTTCTTCTCTTGCATCCTCATCCTCTGAGAGGCGGCAGGTTCGTATGTGTATTTTTAATCTATTTCTAGGGTACTTTTGTAAATTTCTCAAATAAGAAAATCATGGTGATAATATAGGTTGCTGGACGATCGTTGGGAGAGCTTGTTAGGAAGCTTGGGGAAAGAGTACTTCCTTTGATCATACCAATCCTATCCCGAGGGCTGAAGGACCCTAATGCTAGCAGAAGACAAGTAATTTTTGTTCTTCCAGTAATATGGTTTTTATTTTCCCTGATATTGTGTGGAAGCTTTTATATCATGAGGTTGTGAATGGATGAAATATTCTGATATAGTTATGACAATGTTATACTATGGCATGCTTTGAGTTCCTGTATTCCACTATTATTTAATGTCATGACTTAGTCTTAGCTTTGTTAATGTTTTATTTTTTTTACTTCTAATTAGGATTTGGTCTAGATGTAAATATGTTTGCTGTCACTTACACTCTCATATACAATAGACCTTTTTCGGGAATGAACTTTCTTTTGTATGTCCATTCAAAGTGATAATATTTATAATGTTCAAATAGTTTACTTAAAGTCTTGCCATCCTTGACTATGGATTTAGGTATTTGATTTAATAAAGAACAAATTACTGGGGTTCCAAATCATCTTGATAATTCTGTTCAGAATTTTTATTGATATTTGGCTCATTATCTAATCTTTTAGATTATCAGCCAGAAGGTAAATTTGAATGAGAAACCGGAAGAGAGATGAGAGGGTTATAGATGGGAAACGAGCTTGCCTTTTCTGGCAGTGGAATGTGTTTGATATCTTTTTATTGATTGTCATTTTATATTAAGTTTTTTAGCTATAGCAACAGAGGTAGCCTTGTAGTAATGTCAAACACGTAAACAAAATCCAAGTCCTAGTGTCTGCAATGATAGATCTTGATATATGGTAACAGGTTTTCATATTTTTATCCCCATTCTAGTTCACCTTTTCATATATCTTTTTTGTTGTGTAAGACTAGGCTGTTGCTGGGTCTGCATCATCAATGCTCTTAACTTAAGGAGGCCTTGCTTTCAACCCTTTTCCCCTCTTTTCTTTGTTATGTTCCCTCATTACAGATGATGTTGAAGTATTTGTGTTTCAAGACTTGCTAGGAATCTTAGCTTGGTATTTCTGTTGTTTGACACACTCTCATATCCAAATGACTGTCAGGGGGTATGCATTGGTCTGAGTGAAGTGATGGCCAGTGCTGGTAAGAATCAGTTGGTGAGTTTCATGGATGAGCTCATCCCTACTATCAGGACAGCCCTATGTGATAGGTTTGTTATTTTGTATTTGTTCCTTTATTAATTCTACTTGAGATTTTCTTTATTTTTATTGGACGAGACGTTCTGATTTTTTTTGTTTTTAATTGATATTAACAGCGAACCTGAGGTTCGTGAGTCGGCAGGCTTAGCATTTAGCACTCTTTTCAAGGTTCTCTTTCTATTCTCGGGTTCCCTTTGAATTTATCTTTTAAATATGATTTTCTGAAGATAATATAACTCATAAATATGTTGACATAGAGTGCCGGAATGCAAGCAATTGATGAAATAGTCCCAACTCTACTACATGCTTTGGAGGATGATGAAACCTCTGATACTGCCCTAGATGGCCTGAAGCAAATATTAAGGTAAAATTTTGTTCAGTATATTATTATTGTCACTCACTGTTCTTCTGTTACGTTTTTGTACATTTTCCTGTCCTAAATTGTTATTATTAATATTTTTTTTTTTTGCAATTTTAGTGTCAGGACTGCTGCCGTTTTACCTCATATTTTGCCCAAGCTTGTCCGTCCTCCATTATCGTATGTGTCTCTTTTATCTTGTCACTTTTTTAAGATTCAGTTTAGAGTGAATGCTCTCTTACTAAAAGTTTGGACATTTATCCAGAGCCTTTAATGCACATGCTCTTGGAGCTTTAGCAGAGGTTGCCGGTCCTGGCCTTAATTTTCACCTTGGCACTATTCTTCCTGCTTTACTCTCTGCCATGGGTGGTGAAGATTCGGTAATTGTTTTTTTTTTTTTAATTGTACTTTGTTTTCCTGACTACCTGTGTTAATTGACTTCACATGCCTTCTTTTATACAGTATATATATGGCTTCCTGTCATTTTCATGCAGCTCATTTGGCCTATTAAAGCAGAATAATGTTATATATACAACCTCTTCACAAAACTTCATTCATAAAACTCATGTCATAATGTGTTTGGAGGAATGAAAACTGAAAATAAATAGAATAATTTAAAGCAGATGATGTAATAATCATGCTTTAGTACCATATTAGTTTTATTATTCTTAAGAGTAATTATACTGCTTTTTCCTTATGTTAAATTGTTTACTGCTATTTTGTATTTAGGAGGTTCAAACTTTGGCCAAGGAAGCTGCAGAAACAGTAGCCTTCGTTATAGATGAGGAAGGCATTGAATCTTTGATATCAGAGCTTCTTAAAGGTGTTGGGGACAGTCAGGTATGCTTGATTACTAGTGGATGTCTTTGATGTGCTCATCATATCTTTTATCTTTCTCAGTTTCACTCACTTTATATTTGTAATTTGTATGATTTCAGGCTTCAATTAGAAGAAGTTCTGCATATATGATAGGATACTTCTACAAAAACAGCAAATTATATTTGGTTGATGAAGCTCCAAATATGATATCTACATTGATTATTTTGCTTAGTGATCCAGACTCAGCTACTGTTGGGGTATATTTAAATATGTTATGTGTGTTCCGTCGTTTGATCCTCAATATTGTAGATTGGATCTTATGCTCTGTTCACCAGGTTGCGTGGGAGGCTTTGTCAAGGGTTGTTGGTTCGGTTCCCAAAGAGGTGCTGCCTTCATATATAAAACTAGTACGTGATGCTGTATCTACATCCAGAGATAAAGAGCGCAGAAAAAAGAAGGTGTGTGTTTCTTTGCAGATAAACTGATGATGGTATATGATCCATTGTAATTCGTTCTCACGTATTTAGATGTTTATTTGTTTAATGTGAACTGATCTGAAAATGATTTATTATTTCAAATTGCAGGGAGGGCCAATTCTCATTCCTGGGTTCTGTCTCCCAAAAGCTCTTAAGCCATTGCTTCCAATATTTCTTCAAGTATTTCTTTTCTTACTTATTTTCTTGACATTCAATGAAAATATTTTGTGATTATCTTCTATAGTTCTTTTCCCCAGTGAATTATCCTTATGTCTGAGTCTTTTTAGCTTCTGTTTCTCCTGTATCATTCTATGTCTCCACTTTTACAAGTAAATGAGCTTCCGGTAATTTCATTGAACAATCTATGCTTAAGTAGTTAAATAATGAGAAATTTAACAGAGTACAGTATGTGGTTGTCAGTCCCTCTTGCTGTTCCGTTCTTATAGAAAGTATTTTGGCTTTTAGGGGTAATAAGAAAGCAACAGTATTGTCAGATTTTGTGGTTTTGACAGTTTTTTGGGTCATTTGACTGGATAGAAACAAAAGAAATTTGAAGATTATGGAGGGGAAGGTCCTCCCCTGTGGGACAAAGTTAAATTTAGGGCATTATTATGTGTATCTATTTCTTCAGAATTTAGAGATTTTCCCCTTTTCTTCATTCACTTTAATTAGGGAGCAGCAATCTCCCAACTTGATCTTTTCTTATGATTGTTTTCCGGTGGCTACTTTTGTAATTAGTTTTCAAACATTGGGATTTGTTATGTCACTGGGGGCTAACCTTCCACCCCACATTGGCCATTTTGCTCCTAGATTCTTTGGTAGGTTAGAGGTCTCTTCTGTTTTATCTCTTAGTGGATAACTAGTTTATCAACATGCATGCTTTTTGATTTATTTCGTTGATGATATACTTTGTTTCCTATCAACAACGAAAAAAAAGAAAAAAGAAAAGTGGTCATCATTCAGTAGTTTGTCTCTAGTGCCAAGTTGATTGCTTAAGGATCTGTGAACTAAGTGTTATTGTTTGCAGGCCCTGAGAAATTTTCAATTCTAGATTTTATGTTGTCACTTGAGTCACTTTTCTTAGGAGGCTTTATCCCACTGGTTTCTCCTGTTCGTTTTAAAAACAAAATCAGTAACAGATTAATAGTTATAGTAACATCACCAAAATATTTCTTTTGGATGTCTCAACTACAATGCCATTTTTTCATGTTCTTTTTTATGCATTTTAATTATCATAAAAGGTACTTTTAGAATGGAAAGAACGTGAGCTAAATGCCAGGTGTGGAGTTTATCTTATTTCAGAATGCTGTTTCCATTTTCTATAAGTTCGGTCTGATATTTTATTGCACATGTAGGGTCTAATAAGTGGGTCCGCTGAATTAAGAGAGCAGGCAGCACTGGGTCTTGGGGAGCTTATTGAAGTGACTAGTGAACCAGCACTGAAGGAGTTTGTTATTCCTATAACAGGGTATATGCTGTGGTTATTTAGTAATTGTTGTCTATGTTTTAAATGTTAGTGAAGTTGATATATTTATTGGTGGATTCAAATTGGGTAAAGCACTATTCTTAATAGAAAAATTTGGTTTGTTTGTGAGTTCCAGTTTTTCCTGTTCACTCCCTCATTAATGGATTGAGTGTTCAGGTCTCTTGGATGCATTTTTCCTATTTTCTTGAGTTCTGGAATTTCTTTGTAAAGTTTCTTTTCTGTGGTTCAAAGTCTATTTTTCGAAACTCATGACTGTTACATTTTTTTGTGTGTGTTCACGTGAAGTTTAAAAAGCTTTAAAAATGAATCTTTGTTCTAAATGTTTTATTTTCATTTACGCACTCAAATTCATTCATCTGTTTGTGCTGTTTTAGAAGTTAGGAGAATAGACCACTGAATAAATTGCTTTATAAGCTGGGTGTTCCTTAACACAATTTCTGATGCCTGTGTGAACTACAGTTCAGTGTTCTATAAAATCTGACATTCTGTTGTATTTGTTGATGCAGGCCTCTTATCCGAATTATTGGTGATCGGTTCCCGTGGCAGGTGAAGAGTGCCATTTTGTCTACCTTAACCATCATAATAAGAAAGGGTGGGATGGCACTTAAGCCTTTTCTTCCCCAGCTTCAAACAACATTTATCAAGTGTCTACAGGATAATACCAGGTTAGTATTGAGGATTTCTTTAGTACACACAATTCATTTAATGGCTTGAAGGAATATCTGTGTACTCAAAGATGAAAGTCCTCTTTTGATGATTGTGATTATTTTCTTTAGTGGAAGGATGATTACTCACTACAAATAAGTGTATAAAATTTTACACCTCTACTGGTTTTTTGATTCTCTGTAGGTGCCCAGTTAGAAATTGTATCTTCGTACTCTTTTACTAATTGAATAACAAGTTTATAGTTTCTTATAGAAAAAAGGATGTTTGGGATAATTTTACTTCATTATGTATATGCTTATATATATGAGAATAACAATAACAATAATGATAACTTACATTTATATGCTGCATTATGTGTTATTGGCATTCATTTTAGTTAACTTGAACACTTATGTATGTGTGCAGGACTGTTCGTTCAAGTGCTGCTCTTGCACTTGGAAAGCTTAGTGCTCTCAGTACCAGGGTTGATCCTTTAGTTGGTGACCTTCTGACAAGTTTGCAGGTGATGCTTGTTATTTTGAATTATTGCATTAAGTTGGTCCGAAGCTGGTTTACATAATTGTTTTAAGATTTGATTGATTAGGAATCCGATGCTGGGATTAGGGACGCCATTTTGACTGCTTTAAAAGGTGTACTGAAGCATGCTGGGAAGATTTTGAGCAGTACTGTTAGATCTCGTGTCTATGTTGTCCTGAAGGATTTAATTCATCACGATGATGACCAAGTTCGAATATCTGCTGCAAGCATTTTGGGCATCATGTCACAGGTTTGGTGAAGTTATTTTAAGGAACTTGCTGCTCTTGTGTCATTTAATTTTCATGTTGGGAGGGAAACTTCGCCCATAGTATGAATACTTGGCTTATGTTGGGTGCTGTTGTATGTCAAACAATTGGGGGCATTCTATCAGTGCCACCATGCCAACCGCCATATACACCATTTTGCGAGCACAATGAAGCTTTCTGTTAGATTCTTTTTGAGTTGATTAAAAATGTCATTAACTAGTATATATTTTCTAAAGCATTGTTAGAGAGGGTGTTCTAGACATGGTCTGTTGAATTGATGGATACTTCTTATTGTCTTTCATTCCTGTAATATCTACAATTTACATTTTTCTTCTACATGTCTCTCCACATCTTGTTTAATGTTTGTCGACTATAGTATTGATTTAAGAACTTGTCCTTAGTGTACCTATTGATTTAGTATTCTTGTTATCTGTTGTTGAATTGTGTTCTTATAATGATATTTCAGTACATGGAAGATGCTGAGCTGGCTGACCTCATTCAGGAACTCTTTAATTTAGCTTCTTCTCCTGGCTGGGCTCCTAGACATGGCTCTGTACTGGCATTCTCTGCCTTGCTTAGGCACAATCCTTCTGCAGTTTTTATGTCTCCAGTTTTCCCATCAATTGTAGACCGTCTCAAAAGCTCCTTGAAAGATGAGAAGGTAATCTGACTCGGGAAAGCTATGCCACTTTTTTTTTTTATTTCTTTTTCTTTTGGGCCAAGTTCTGACACTTCCACGAAAATAGTTTCCGCTTCGTGAAGCTTCAACCAAGGCATTAGGGAGGCTTTTACTTCATCAAATTCAAAGTGACCATTCTAACTCCAAGGCAATTGCTGATATTCTTTCATCGGCAGTGTTAGCATTGCATGATGACTCCAGTGAAGTTCGTCGAAGGGCATTGTCTGCTCTAAAATCTGTTGCAAAAGTATGTACATGATGTTTTGCTGCCTTGGCACTATCATACTAAGATTGCTCACTAGTGTACTGATTGATTGGTATAAGAAATTTGGAATTACTGTGGCATATATTTTGCAGGCAAATCCGTCAGCAGTAGCGGCGAATGTGACAATATTTGGTCCTGCACTTGCTGAATGTTTGAAGGACGGAAGTACTCCAGTGAGACTGGCTGCTGAAAGATGCGCCTTGCATTGCTTTCAGTTGACAAAGGGTATGTCTCATTTCTGTCACTTTTCATCTGGTGGCTTGTCCTTGGGTGGCTGAGTTTTAATTAGTAAATAGTTATTCAAAATAACATTTTATGTGCAAGAGGGCGTGACGTAGGGAAAGGATTTGACTTACTGGAATAGGATATGTAGACTTAAGCTGGATATTGGCTAATTCAAAGAACAAAAGAGATAAGTAAAAGAAATATGCAGAGCATTTAGGGAAGACAAGTAGTTGAGAGAGAGAGGAGAGAGAGCTAGGTACTCATTTACTGATAATAGACTAGTTGGAGCTTCTTCTTGAGAAAAATTCAAGTCTTGCCTCATCTGGGCTATTACGTACCCCAAGTTCTGAAAGTTCTTTTCTCTTACTGATCCAATGATGCTTAATTAAAACTTAGTGGTAATGCTATTTTGATGTTGCACTTGCAGGGACAGAATATGTTCAAGCTGCCCAAAAATTTATTACAGGTTTGGATGCCAGACGATTATCAAAATTTTCTGAGCACAGGTATTTCATTGAACATCTTTTTTATTTTTATTTTTTGGTTGATAGTTATTAAATATTTTGTCCTCTCCTGAATTTAAATAAGTTATAGGAATTCCTTTTCCTACTTTATTCCAATCATACTTTCGCACACAACCATGCAAGATAATTTACCATCTAAGGGTTGTTTTGGATGGTGGTTTAACTTCTCTTGGGCCCATCTACTTGGGATATTACACCACACAAATTTCCCGATATTAAGAATGTAGAGTCTAGTAGTAGTCCCCAGCTTAGAGCCATAGGAAAACATAAAAAAGGTCAGGATATATATAGTGTACTACCTACTTCTGTTCAATCATAATACTCGTAAAACCCTTGTCTGTTGTGGTGAAGAATATCTTTATTTCCACATTGGTTTTGAACTTCTGGGTATGCCTTCAGTTTGTTTTACATTTGCCGTTTGCTGGATATGCAAATGCAGTGATGACAGTGACGACAGTGAAGATGACTCGGCAAGTGGCTGAAAATGTTGGTGGTCACCGATCCATTTTAATTTTGAAGTTCTTCAAGAGTGGAAGTATAATCTGATGATGAGGGAAGTCTATGGCCGAATTTTTTATGGCGTCTGTGTTTGTTCATAGGAGATACAGATACGCACACAAAGAGAGGTCCAAACCCAAAATTTTCTCATCTGAATTTTGTTTATTGTCATTTGTAATTGGGTAATCAATGAGCCAACAGGGTATCATATACTGGTCTGAAGACCATATATTCTCTCATCACAATTTTGTATGAATTTTGGCAACTGCTAATGCAAATCGAAAGCTAATTTGTAAAGCTTTCATTTGTAATTAGAAAACTAGTAATTGTTTGTCATATAATTTATAGTCATCTGTTAAATTATGAGAGTTATATTTCTGTGTCAAATGGTTTACATGAATCTGTATTTACATTCCGAGTAGATTGACCCTTTTTTAATTCAAGGTGTTCATGAATGTGCACGGTTAGTAATTGAATACTCTATATTATTCACTAATTAAATGATCACGAAATTTTTATTTTTTAATTTTTTGATGATCAGGGGTGTTTAGGTCAGTTTACGTACATTTTAATTAATTTTTTGGAACTCTGGAACTACCGATGGAGTAAAAGTTTTAGTAGTTACCATATTATCAATAATGCAATACGAATTTATAGTTGGAGTGGTGACTTTTGATTTTGAAACTATTGTTCATAATAAAGCGCACGGGTCTTTAATTGATTAATAAGTATTAGTATTATTCCATAATACATTTTCTAAAAGGCTGAAAATCGTTTATTTAAATGCAATTAGGACAATTATTAAGTAAATCCCTTTCAACGTATCTGTCAATACTTTTGTGTTCATAAGTATTATTTTTAAGGTTATTCTGGTAAATTTACAATCAGACATCTAGTTTGGTCTTTGGTGTTGCTATAATAAATTTTCGATGGCAAGTCACCCCTTTTCACGCCAACTTCACTTAAAAGCGAGTTCTTCCCTCAATTACTAAAATACCCCTCTTGACTTATTTCTCGTGTACCTAATTATGCATATATCTGTATTTGCCGCAATAATTTACATATTGTGTTTGGTCAAAGTAGGATCTGATTTTAGCAATGAAGTGAAATTAGAAAAATATGGTGACCCTATTTTCTTTTTTTGTGACGGGAATGTCTAGGTCAATTTGTCTACACTTTAACTAATCATCCGAGGTCTTGAAGTTGACGACGAGGTAAATCCTTCAATAGTCACCCATATTAGCACTTGTAGAGACTCAAATTCAGGAGTTCATGCAACCTCTATTTGCTTTTCTACTGGGTTTTAATATTATAAGATAGTATTAACTATGCATGAGGTTTCTTTAAGGAAGAATTTTATATTTTAGGATAATTCTTTAATGAATTTTAATTATGTAAAATGAATTTAGGCATGTCTGACTCTCTTTTTATTTATTTGATAATGAAAAGCTAGTAGCTAAGCCAGAGCCTGGAGACATAAATAAACCCATAGAGTAGAGGACCATTATTAATCAAATTTATTATTTTCTCAAGAGAGGTGACTTAATTAATTTATTTGTTCATCAATTCTGATCCTTTAATTCGGCGTTCCACCTAGAAATAGAGGCATTTATTATGTGTTTTTCTCTACTCTTCTCCAAATTAATTAATTATATTAACTCAAGTAGTTGTTTTTTTATTTTGATTCATTTATTATGTTTCATTCTTATATATGTAGACATAACCTATGAGCCTGGGCTCCACTGTTTGGGTGTCAACACCTATTTCAGCGAACAAAATCCACGCGTAATTATATTAAAACACTGATTAGCTTAAATTATTTTAACAATATATGTATGATTTTTTTTTTTTTTTGAAATTAAAGTGTACAGACTAGCTTACGTGCATTTTGACAATTCCTTAAGAGAAGTTACCACAACAACCCACCGTCGTGGCTCCTCAATTAAATCATAGGCAAATGTATTATCTTTTACACTCAAACGGAGAATCAAACCTAGGATCTGTGGGATATCCATGCAGTCCCCTGGTTCACTGTTACCAACTTTATGAAACTTGGTTTCCCTAAATATGTATCACCAGGAGTTCTAATTAGCTTACTATACTTAATAAAATATGCTATAGGGTCTGAGCTTTGTTGGTTAGTTTTACAGATGATTAATAGTAGGGTTAATTTACATTTAGGATAATCTTGCTCCTGAATTTGGCATGAACAAATTACTTCCTGATTAATTATGCATTAAAGAAAGAGAGTGAGATAACATAAATTAATTAAGTTCGGAACAGTAAGTTGCTATTAATCTAATGGAATGGAATCACCATTGTTCTAGACTATATATATAAGCTTTGATATTGTTTAATATAATGATACAGGACATGATGAAAGTCATTTGATGAGGTTTAATTAATTTAGAGTCAAAATCCAGAGTTCCAGGTTGGGAAAGTTAAGAGGCTGGCTGACAGCCAAAATTTCTCTTGAATTAATGAGAAAATTCAAGTATTCGAGAATCGAGATTCGAGAATAGAAGCTTACCCATTTCATAAATTTAATTTCAATAAATATTATAAGTAACAAAAAAACTTCTTATAGAAGACATATACACAAAATAATATGATAATTAATAAATAAAAGAATCAATATAATGACTTTTTATATAAATCTTTTATAAATGATTTTGTATTAATAATAATACTCAATTAATTATTTAGCATATGATTTTGGTATCTCCTATAATTAATTTATTAATATATGATTTGAATTAATTAGACTTATGTTATGATGCGCACTCACATGGAGAATAGTGCATTGTAGCACACATTCAGGATTTGCTTGCAATTCAATGCTTCAATGACAATAATAATTAATTAATTAATATAAGCAGCATGGAAGCCTCCCCAACACGTTGAAATTTCAACACTATTAATTACCCTCTTTCTTCGTTGGGTTTCATCAACTCCAACTCCAAATTCTAGATAATTGTTACATTATAAACTAATTAAACTATGCTTCAAGACCTTAATTTCATCCAAAAAATGTACTTAATCAATATTATATAAAATGAAACAAATCAATCATTTGTTTTTATTCATAGCAAAACTAAGTTTTTCGAAATTAATTTCACAAAAACTCTGATGATAACCACTATTGGATAGTCGAATAGTTAATTAAAACTCTTGGATATACTTGATTGTTAATAGACATGGTTATTGGAGACTTACCTGATCATTAATTTCAGGATTCCAGAAAATTAGTTGAAGTGTACACAAACTAGACCTTGACACTCCTGATCGTAAGAAAAAAAAATTCACAAAAACTCAACAAACCAACATTAACACTACACTACGATAATATATAGTAAAGTATAAATATAAATTAGAACAAAATTTATGTTAAACATATATATATATATATGGTGGCATATCGTATTCATATTCGGATATAATGTAGCGAAATTAGGTATGAAGCAATAGGAATGAAAGGCCACGTGGCAGTTGGCCAGGTTAGAAAGTATACCAATTGAGTACTACTTGGAGTTGAAAAAAAGTTGCGAAGAAACGCGCCATGGAATAGATGGAGAGGCTGAGAAGCAAAGAAAACTAAAAGAAAAAAAAAAAAAGTAATAGGGGTATATATCTACACTACATGTGTGTGAGTTTTCAAGAAAAAGAAAAGTATTAATGGCAAAGTTGTATGGTGGCAGATACAACATTGAAGAAGGGCAATAAAAGGGGCCAATGCTAATTAGTTGGGTAGTTCTGAGAGGTTTTTAATTCATATACAATACTTACTGCTTTGCTTTCTTTCTTTTTATCCTTCTTCTCTGTGTGTTTGAATCCAAATGCATTGTTTCCAGGCAATGATGATCTCTTGATGCTGATGCTGATAAAGTAGGTTATTTATCATCCTTCACCAACCTTCATTTTCAGCATTTATTTTAGAGAGAGTGTGTGTAAAGAGTCCTTTTCCTCTCTTGTTTTTTGAGGGTTGGTAATGGTTCTGCACTGAATGAAAAAATGGGTGGTGTTCTTCTTCCTTTTTTTCTTCTAGCTCTATTTTCTCTCCATAGATTTGGGGTTGTTTCTGGTTTAGATTCCAGTCAAGTTACTACTTTGAGGCTTGAAAGAATTCAAAAGCATTTACACAAGATTAACAAGCCTCCTGTCTTCACCATAGAGGTATATATTTTCACTTCTCATCACTTTTCTCAAGAACAAGAATTTATTAAGCATGCAAGAGTCTCTTTAATCTTTATTTGTGTTTTTGAATTCATGTTTACAGAGCCCAGATGGAGATATCATAGATTGTGTCCATAAAAGAAAACAGCCAGCTCTCGATCACCCTCTCTTAAAAAACCACAAGATCCAGGTATCTATTCATCAACTATAACATAGACTAGGATTCTTTAATGTCTTGTTATTATTATATTATAATATTTCTTAATGTAACAGAAAGTGCCACCGTCAATTCCTGCTGGTATGAAAACCATGAAGAAAGAAGGAGGAGGAGGAGGAGAAGAAGAAGAAGAGTTAACAAGAGACTCAAAGAGCAATAACACAAGTAAAAATGCAGTAGTACTGGAAGGTGCATGGCAAATGTGGCACAGAAATGGGACAAGGTGCCCAAAGGGAACAGTTCCAATTCGTCGGAGCTCAGTCGATGATGTGTTGAGAGCCAAGTCGTTGTTTGATTTCGGGAAGAAGAAACAACAACGTAAATTTGGTCTTGCTGGAAGAAGAGCCGATGCGCCAGATGTCGTGAGCGGCAATGGCCATGAGGTTCGCCATCCCTCAACCCTTATCTCTTCTTCATTATTCATTTATGTTTGAAAAGTAGTTATCGATCATCTGTCACATTCATTATCCCCATCACCTCTCGATCTGTCTTTTCTTCTTACCCTAACCTGAAACTCTGGAAGAGATAATTGACTTCATGAACTAGGGTTTCCAATTTAGATTAACGATATTTCATGTAATTACAAGAAATAGATTCTAGAATCTGAAAAAGTAAAACCCTAATTAAAGATCATATATGAAATTTAAATCAGACCGTTGATTATTCTCCAGGTTAAGGGCCCACATATTTTTAATTGCTTAAGATTACTTCTTCCTCTGTCCCCCACCCCACCAAAGTAATCAGTAAAATCAACCCATTTATTATATGCTTATAATAATTAATAAGGTCCACATGATCTGAAAATCTTCTCGGGAATTGTGTTTCCACCTTTGTTTTTTTCCATATTTTCTATATCAAAATCTGATTGAGTTGTAACTTAAATTAGCATGCGATCGCCTACACTGGAACATCACAAGAGGTGTATGGGGCCCGAGCTACCATAAACGTGTGGGACCCGTCCATCCAAGTGGTCAACGAGTTCAGTCTATCACAGATTTGGGTTCTTTCGGGATCATTCGACGGCTCAGATCTCAACAGCATAGAAGCTGGATGGCAGGTACTGCCTTTCATTTCCTGTCCCCGCATGCACAGTAACCAATACTTTTGATTTTAATTTTTAATTTTCTAAAGTTTGGATTATTGTACTAGTCAGGTCAGTCCGGAGCTTTATGGTGACAGCAGGCCGAGATTGTTCACGTATTGGACTGTAAGTTTCTCTAATCTAGGTTTAATTTAATTAATAGAGTAAACGACATATTCCCACCCAAGGTTTGACGAAATTCCTAGGTGAGTACCACATGTTTTATTTATTTCATATTCAAACCCTTAAAGTAACAGTGTTATGAACTTTTAGGGTTTAGGACGTGCAATTACCATAATGCCCCTAACCCTAAATTAATAAATTATGTTTTAACCCCTAAATATTAGAATTATAAACTTACCATTTTATTTTCAAATTATATCAAAAACACCCCCGGTCATTACACACCCTCATCTAAAGCTGCCGATCAAGCTGTTTCGACACGTTGATCCATCACCTTCCCCGTATTCCATCGTCCAAAACCCCTCTCATTCCCGACTCATTTGCCCCTCCAATCGCCGACACCGTTAGACTTAGGGTTTTGACGTTCTTCACCGGATTCCGGTCGATTCCGCGGTGAAAATCCAATTGGACACCACCAATGAAACCACCGTATCCAGATCTATAAATTCCCCATGTCCCCAGCAGCCGTCTCATCGTCATTCGCCGGCCGAGAGTTCGTGTTCTTCGACCGTTTTTCGATGAAGCGGTGGACGGCAAACGGTGAGCTGCCGTGGCTGGTAACGTTAGGGGTTTTGTAGGCGAGGATTGAAGGAGTCAAATGGTGGTGACAAGGGTGATTTTGGGTGGAAAAATCGCCGGAAAAAGAGCGAAAAAGTTTACCGGCGGTGGTCTGCTAACGTGCGCCGGAGGACTGTTACAGGCGGTGGTCTGCTAACGTGCGCCGCCCATGTAAAATGACCAATTTACCCCTTTACCGTTATATCAAACGTTTTTCCGTCACTTTAAGGGTGAGAATCTGGAATAAATTGAACCTGTGGTACTCACTTGAGATTGCGTAAAACCTTGGGTGGCAATATGTCATTTACTCTAATTAATAATGTAAATTATCCTTCTTCCACGAGCAACTGCACGTGGTCTGGCCCTAAAAAAAAGGTTGATAAGGTTAAAGTCAAACTTAATCTAGGGTTGACAATCTCCCTCTTATTCAGGAATTATTAACTTGATAATTAAAATATTTGATTATTTTTGTATTTAATTTAATCCCATCTCAAAATTCAGCTTTAATGATGATAACCTAATTAACTTGTAAGCAAATCTTACTAAAACATAATCTAATAATTAAACAAACACCTGCCCGCTAAAGGGTTAATTATTGTTGCCGATTCTTAAACCTTCGTTCCTACCAATACCATGTCTTTTAAAGAGTAAACGACTATTTTCACTCAAAAAGTTTTAAAATATCATTTTTTTACCCAAAATTAATATTTCATTACTACCTAAAGTTGATTTCAACGGTAAAAATTCTCTTTGTCACAACCATTTAAACCTTTTAGTCTCCTCTCTATAAAATCTCTTTCACTCGTGTACGATTTCTTATTGATTGTTAGCCATCGTGAAACTAGGGTTTTATGTTCTTAGCTGATTTCGACGGTGAATATTCAATCAGTCACGAATATTCAATTGGTCACTACTATTAGATCCATTGCCTCTATGCTACAAAACCCATTTTACCTTGATTTTTGGTAACTCGTTGAATTCTAGTTTCACGTATTTTGAGTATTAATTAGAATATAAACTTTAGGTGGAAAAGTGGGATTTTAAAAGTTTTTAAGTGGAAAAGTGTCATCAAGGCAAACCTTAGGTGGGAAAAAGTCTTTTACTAAATCATTTACACCATTACAGATGCTAGGGTTTTGTTAACCAAGGCTCAATTTATTTTTCTTTAAATATTTTCGGATCATTCATGGTATTTAAAACCAAAAATAAATATCGCTCTACTTGTCATCTTCATAGGAAAGTGTATGAGAATTTGATATTAACCAATCTGGTGGGTGGCATTTAATTACATTGATGAGGTCCATGGATTGAGTTTCTAATTCTCCCTTTTATTGTCGGCATAATTTTGTACTACAATAAAGACTCACAACAAATATCATTAAATAATACATTGCAAATTTACAGAGCGATTCATATCAAGCTACAGGATGCTACAATCTTCTTTGCGCTGGATTCATTCAAACAAACAGTAGAGTAGCCATTGGAGCTGCCATTTCTCCTGTTTCTTCCTATGCCTCCAACCAATACGACATTACCATCCTCATTTGGAAGGTACGTGTTTCTATTTTCTTAACATTGTGTACTTAAATCATACAAGAATATCTGACCCCATATGTTAACTTTTTTTTTTTTATTCAGGATCCGAAGAAAGGAAATTGGTGGATGGGATTTGGTGATAACACACTTGTGGGATACTGGCCGGCTGAGCTATTTACACACTTAGCGGACCATGCCACAATGGTGGAGTGGGGCGGCGAGGTGGTGAACTCACGAGTCAACGGCGAGCACACGTCCACCCAAATGGGGTCAGGCCATTTTGCTGAAGATGGGTTCGGAAAAGCAAGCTATTTCAGGAACCTGGAGATTGTGGATTCTGATAACAGCCTCACCTCCGCACAAGGCATCTCAACTCTAGCTGAAAACACAAACTGTTACAACATCAAGAGCTCCTACAACAACGAATGGGGCACACATTTTTACTATGGAGGGCCTGGAAGAAATCCACAATGCCCATAATCATCATTATTGTCTTCGTTAAAAAAAAAAAAAAAAAAAAAATTAGTATCAATTAAATTCTTTGATTCTGTAATTATGAAAAATTATGCTATTTCCATATTTGTTTTTGCTTATTCTACATTTTTGGTTTTGTTAGATGTGAGGGAAGTGTGTAATATTTTTCAAACAAGACTCCTCTGGTATTTTTGCTCAAACAGACATGGAAATAGCAGCATCTCTTATATGCTAATTTAAAACTAATTATCAATTGTATTTGTAGCATCGATTTCTAGCTAGTTATTCATTCTGTCTTGTGAATGTTCACATATTTTTTTTTTTTTTTTTGGTAAAATTCGGATAATTGGATGGGTTTGAACTTTGAATGTTAATTAAGAAACTTTATTAAATGTTTGGAGCAGCCTGTATTAATGTGGTAATCTCTGCACAGGGAGCGTAGTATCCGGAAGGAAAGATTTGAAAGCACAGCATTTAATAGAAAGAGTAGAAGAGTTTTGTAGGGGAGTCTCAGAAGGTGAGAAAAGAAAGGTAGCTAGAGGAAGCATCATATTCAATGTCCATTAAATGGAGGGTGTTGGGAGATGAGCTTCATAATTATTCGAAAGTCCATTCAAAATATGAGCACAAAGACACGGTTTACATGTATAAAAGAGCCAATCATCTGAATATGCTAATGTCTTTAATTGTTGTCTTGTAGATGATGCTTTTTCAGCAAAAGAATCATTAACCTCTGGCCTGAAATTTTTTTATCATAAAAATGTTGATTAATTCATGTAATCCCAGATCCTTTTTTGGCGATGATTAACATAATTGGTCCTGAGAACCAATGAAGTAATTGTCATCTAATTTGGACTCAAAAGGCAAGTATTCTTCAGTAAAACAAGTCTATTTAGTTGAGGCTAAATTCTTCTTCATAATCGATGTGAGATGTTACAGTAAAAGTTAGATTACCAAACTTGAAAGGCCTCATAGATTTGCGTTTTTCCTTTCCAAACCCTTAGCCAATCTCAATACTTAATGAAGTTTTGAACATTTGAATTAAGCCTTCAGTGAGTAGCAGAGTGCAAATCTCTCAACCATGAAGGTTGTACCACTTAGTGCAGTCAATTTAAGTAGCAAACAGTATAGATTAGGATGTTTTAAAACTGGAAAAGTCTATTTTGGAGGGCTACCATCTATTACTTTTCTTAGATATTGAGAGAGTAATAATGTACAGGAAAGTATTAAATCGATAGTAGGACCGAACTGTTTTATGCAAGTAATCAGAATCAAACCTCGTGGTATGACTAGCCCCCATTAGTTTTCAAAGAAAGATTTATCACATTTACAGAGGACAGAGCACATGCTTTCAGAGTTTGACCGGGAAAGTAAAAAATGACGCAAGTGATCGATTGAGTACTGAAAATGGAGAGTGAAGTGGTCCAGAAACTCTGAAATTTACGTGATTCAATAATTGAAGCATGCATGTGGAAATCTACATTCCTCAGAAACAAGGCAACTGAATTTGAAGTAATCTATTTCGGTTCTACTTTTCAAAGTACTGAAATCTAATAATACAGGGATCTAGTCTTTAACAGTAATCAAAGAAGCAAAGAAAAATCAGCAGCTTGTGGTGGGACAACAGTGTCTAATGAACAAGAATTTTCTAAGAAAACTTGGCACATTGTTTGTTATATAAAGAAATGCAAAGGCTCAAGATTGATATGCAACGACATCCTCACAATTTTAAGAGAATCATTTAATTCTGCAAATTTGGGCTAATGGCTTGGCTTAGCCTTCTTTTCTTCATAATTTCATGCACCTTTTTAAGGCAGAAACAGATACATTGAAACAAGGCCAAAGGCTTCCTGACTGGGAGCTTCTGAACTCAACAGGTGGGGTGTTCAGGTTAGGATTTTTAAGCCTCGGGTCGGATTCTGCCCTCTTGGGCACCTTTGCTCCTCGCTATATAGGAATATGGTTCAACAGCATACCTGTTTATCCTGTTTGGGTCGCCAATCCGAACGATCCAATTCCTGATTCCTCTGGTGTTTTAACAATGGGTAGTGATGGCATTTTGAAGATTGCATACAAAGGAGCCCCTCCCATTGCTATAAGTTCCAATAAAGCAATGAGAACTTCAGAGAAAAATATCACAGCCACGCTACTAGATTCTGGAAACTTTGTCATCAGAGAGGTTAATTCTGATGGAATGGCTGGAGCAATATTATGGCAGAGTTTTGATTATCCGTCAAACATGCTACTGCCTGAAATGAAACTAGGCATCAATTTCAAGACTGGCCATGAATGGTATCTTTCTTCATGGCTAAGTGATGAATTGCCATCTCCAGGGGCATTCAAACTCGGCCTGGATCCTAATGGTTCCAGCCAATTGATGGTTTGGCGGCGAGAAGAAGTATATTGGAGAAGTGGGGCATGGAAAAATGGAAGTTTTGAGTTGGCACCTCAGATAACAAAGAGAATTGGTGAATATGAGTTCAAGTTTGTAACAAATGAGAATGAAAGTTATTTCTCTTATTCTGTTAAAACCCAATCAGCTGTTTTATCAAGGTGGCAGTTGGAGTCTTTGGGCGAAATTACACAGTTCACTTTGTATAAGCATTCTGGTCTTGTTGATTGGATATTTGAAACTACTAGTCCATGCAACACTGTTGCCAGGAATTCTACTGCTGTTTGCTTAAACGAAAAGCCCTTGAAGTGCAGGAAAAATTCAGACTATTTTGAGCCAAGAAAAGGGGGTATGGATGTAGAAGGCTATCAGGACTATAATGCAAGCTTGGCTCTGAGTGATTGTCATGCCGAGTGCTGGAAAAATTGCTCTTGTATTGCGTACCGTTCTGCATCTCAGAATGGAACTGGATGCCAGTTTTGGACAAAGGAATCAAAATTCATTCCATATGAATATATTGGCAATATTTACCTGCTCACTAGTGCTGAAAAACACTGAAGGTAGGCCTACTACGATCTAACTATAATCAATTTTTCATAATTTATGTGTTTAATCAGCTAATATATACTTGAAATGCTTAATGTGCAGGAAAGAAGAAAAACAAACCAAAACGAATTATTGCTGCATAAAGTTGGAAAATAGTATTCTGCTAATATGAGCTTATGTATTGTTAAGCATAATAAATTCTACAGCTATCTGTATGATGGAAGCCGAAGCCGGCAAGTTAAGGACATGAGATATTGTCAGTTAAATATATATGTATGGTAGTTATCTTCTATGCAATTGTATGTAACTGTGGTTATGAAGAATATATGAAGGAAAAAGAAATCAATTAACGGACTAAGTGCATGTATGCTTATCAGATCTCCAATGTTTTTCCATTTATTTGAGCAACTCTGATATATTCAGTCCTATATAGAGAACAATATCCAGAATTCATACAACAATACTTGCTTTCTTATGGTTTACATGCCGAAGTTTGTGTCAATCAAATACAATGAAGGATGTCCATATGACCGTGCGGAGAAAATATTGAAATAATAAAAAATTTTCTTAAGAGTAACATTAGTTTCCTTTGAAATTTAATGGGTGTTCAGAGAACGCCAAAATATGGTATTCACAGTATATAAACATAGTCAGAATTTGCTTCTACAAAGTACCAACATAAAAATAAACCTTGTTCTACCCAGAAAAAGATTGTTTTTAGAAAGTACAAACAGATACCATAAAACATGGACAATCTCCCTGCCTTTGGGATAACTAATTTCCGCCAATTTTTGAGTGTGAAAGATCAACATTTACATGATATATAACATAGGTCTTTGATAAAAAATAAAAACCCTCTTTGAATTCTGGAAGTTCCAAAGTCTAATAGATGTGTAGCAGCAATATGTTAGGTTCGCTGTATATGTAAGGCCATAGAGGAGGAGGATAAGGATACGAGATAGAGAATTTTACCATGGCAGGGCCTCCCAATCTTTCACCTGCAGCAACAGATGCATAGACTCAAAGCCAACTATACCAGGAATGGGACAGGCTAATTTCTGCCATGGGAGCATTCGTGTTCAAATTCTTCAGCCTCAAATCTTCATCTCCTCGTTAAATAGGAATACGGTTAGCTCCGTTTACTCAAACTCCGTCTATAGTTACTTGTGGGTAGAAAATCCAAAAAACATAATTTCTGATGCCTCTGCTGCACTAGGAATAGATAAAGATGGTATATGTGAAAAGCCTTTGAAATGCAGGGAAAGGTCAGAATTCTTTACGCCAATAAAAGGGTTTATGGATGTGAATGATGTGAAGATGATAACTATAAACAAGCAGTACTTCATATTGTATCATGGAGGAACGTTTTCAGATCCATGTGCATCACTGAATTGGTGGAGATAAATGGCATTTTAAGGAAGACGACACTGTATACCGTGCCTTCAAGCGAATTTTCTTCTTCTTCTACACCCATTTTAATATTTTATAAGGTTTCAATTTTTCTCCATATATCTTCCCACATAATCTCCAGCACATGTTTGATTATGGACATACATTTTCCAAGAGAGGATATTAATATGCCGCAAACTCCCATGAGGTACAGGATTATGTTAAAGAGCTTTACTATTATTTGGAGCCTTGTTTGATATGTTGTATTTGCATATGTATTGGCTTGGCTATAAGTTGTTCTGTCTATATCTGTCTTGAACCACCTGTCACTTAAGCCCTGTGTCATAGAAACCATAAAATTAAGCTATTGATCCCTGTGGTCATACACAACGAAATTTCAAAATTTGTGCCGTCAGGCATAAAATAGTATAGGACAATGCCTTCCAAATTCATCTATAAAAGTATATTGGAGGATCATTATGCCATAATTTTTTACTTTTAGGCTGAAGATGTTTAATAGATGTAGTTGAACCAATTGGCATAACAAAGTCTCTCAGAATTTTCAAAAAGATGAATTTGAGGAAAAGGTCCATCAACATTCAAGGAACCGCTCTGCATAAGGGATACCAGAGAAAATAAGTGGATATTATCAGGTTAAACATCGGTCGTTTGTTCACGATGAAACTCTGATACTTACATATCACAAAAAAATGGTACATTGACTTTGAATAAGGCTTGTTAAGATACTTAAAGAAAAATACAATATTAGTCCAATTCTTGATTTTCAGCATAAACGTAATGGTTAATTACATCAAATGAAATTTCCATATAGGTTTGAGGTTTCATTTGATATAACCATTACATTTCTAGTAAAAAAATTGTGAAGAGCGGAGTCTGCCAGCAGGTCTCTAGTAAAAGATTTTGAGTCTATATGTTGGAAAGATAATCAAACTGCCCCACCATCACTTAAGAACACTCTTTTAAGCGAAAAATATTTTATTAACCACTTCATATTGTGAAATATAAACGTCCGTTACCAAAATTTGGCTAATGGCTTGCGTTAGCTTTCTTTTCCTGATCATGTCATACCTGTTAGGGTCTAAAAATCTTTCACTTGCGGAAAGAGATACCCTCAAATTAGGCTAGCAGCTCCAGGACTGGGAGTATCTAATTTCAGTAGAAGAGGTGTTCAAGTTGGGATTCTTTAGTTCTGATTCGGACTTTGGTTCCTTCCCTCCTCGTTACATAGGAATATGGTTCAACAAAATTCCAATATTTCCAGTGTGGGTGGCCAACCCGGAAAATCTAGTTCCTGATTCCTCTGGTGTTCTGACAATAGATAGCGATGGCACATTGACGACTGCATACAAGTGAGGGACACCAAAAGCTCTAAATTCCACTAAAGCAACTAAAACTTCAGAGAGGAATATGACTGCCGCCCTACTCGATTCCGGTAACCCTGTAGTTAGAGAAGTTGATTCTGATGGAATAGCACTCTAGCAGGACCAATTTTGCGGCAGAGTTTACCTGAAATGAAACTAGGTAAGAGCCTGAAGACCGGACATGAATGATATCTTTCCTCTTGGCCAAGTTACAAGGTGCCTTCTCTAGAGGCTTTCAGACTGGGATTAGATCCTGATGGATCTGACCAGTTGACTGTTTGGAGTCGAGGGGAAGTTTACTGTAGAACTGGGTTGTGGAAAAACGAAAGTTTCCAGTTGGTTACTGGACTGTCGCCAAGAATTCTTGGCGGTGTATATGAATTCAGGTTTGTTAAAAACGAGAACGAAAGTTGTTTTTCTTATTCTGTCAAGAACAGGTCTTTTCAATCTAGCTGGCAGTTGGGGTCTCTGGGTCAAATTTCGCAACTTCTACTGAAATTAGATTGAAAACAGGTCTTTTCAGGAAAATGAATTTTTAACTCGATGGGTGAAATTGACAGTTTGACACCCTATGCATCAATTATGTAGACAGACAGGGTACTCCTGTCTGACTGAAAGAAAAGCCTGTTAACTGCAGGAATGGTTAAGAAATATTAGTGCAAAGAAGAGGGTATATGTATCAAGAAAACCTTTTGTGTAATGAACCTAATGGAAGCTTGGATTTCAGTGATTGTCAAGAAATGCTGTTGTTTAGCTTTCTTCAAATAACTGGAGCCAAAAATAATTTTCTCACCATCTAGTAAGCTTGAAGGAGGTGGTTTGCACCACTTTATAAGGTATGCTGTATGTAGAACAATCTTTTTAATTTTAAGCATAGCAGGAAAAATTATATCTAACAGTAAGAAAATAAATAAAATGTAGGGAATATTATCAAATGGGCAAACAAATTGCGGCAAAGAGACTTGCAATAAAATCAGGACAAGGACTAGTAGAGTTCAAGAATGAAATTGAATTATATCTGAACTTCAACATATGAATCTTGTCAAACTTTTGGGTTGTTGCCTTGAAGGAGAGGAAAAAGGCTAATCTAGAGTACATGTCTAATAAAAGCTTGGACTAATTCCTTTCTGGCTTGTACTGTTTTCTGCATTCTTTTATCTTCCAATAGATGTGTTTTACCTACTAGCTTAACAATATCTACACTTCAACATAATTGCAGGAGTTTCACAGGGACTTCTTTATCTCCATAAATATTCAAGATTAAAAGTGATACATAAGGATCTGAAAGCTAGTAACATTTTACTTGATGATGAGATGAATCCCAAAATATCAGATTTCGGGTTAGCTAGAATATTCAGAGTCAGACAGAAGGATTGTGAAACAAACACAAAAGGGTCCCTGGAACGCAGTAAGTATAAACAATAATATGTAGATTTCACCCGTTACATAGCTCTGTTTAAATACTGATCACCTGTTAGAAACTGTTATGCTTTACTGTTTTTTTCCCCTTTTTGGTTCTAGAATACGTGCTTTTTAAGTGAAATAATTTCTAAGTTTTCTAATGATTTTAAGCAGTGGATACATGTCTCCTCAGTATGCAATGCGAGGCACTTTCTCTGTCAAGTCAAATGTTTATAGTTTTGGAGTGCTGATGCTGGAGATAATAAGTGGGTAAGGAAAAATGCACTTTCTAATACATCAGCCCCCCTTAGCCTTGTTGAACATGCAAGTCAATGAAAATAATGATTCTTATATATATTCAGCTACTCGTAGCTATGTATGTAAAATTGCATCAAGATTGAATATTATTGCAGGCATGGAATTTATGGACAAGAGGTGCCAGTCTTGGACTGAAAGACAGTCTGCCAGATTCCCGAAAATGAAGTGATAAGATGTGTGCATATTGGTCTTCTTTGCGTGCAAGAGTGTGCTATGGACAGCCCTACCATGTACGATGTTGCTATTATGCTTACAAATGAAACAATGTCTCTACCACATCCAAAACAACCTTGGATTTTAATTCGGTCGAAATAGGAATACAGTTGTGTTTGCCTAATCCCAAGTCAGATCATTTCTCTGTATGTAATGTTTCGTTAACTGATGTGTTGAGTATCTTTTGACTGACTCTAGTGAACCTTCTTGGCATTTTGTTTGAAACCTCTGCCATACTTAGAAATGAAGTTTTGAGGATTATGCTAATGGGAATCCAATATACTATCTTTCCTTATTACTCTGTTTCACAAGACACCTTCTCTTGATTAGCTGGAAGAAGTCTATGACAAGTTACATCAACATTCAAATGGATAGAGATAATGATTTTTAAGCTATCTAAACTCTCAGATGCATATTAGACAATAAACATGCTTAAGATAAACTATAGGATGTATAAGTCCTTAGAAACAGAAACTCAACAGACATGATCCAACAACCATTAGAAGTATTAGAAAAAAGTAATTTGGCGATTCCGATCTTTGACAATTCAAATTGATTAAAACTGGATGTGGAAGAAGAACATGATTTTCCACTGTTTGACATTTGATTATGTGTCAAATGCCAAGCTTTCCATGCAACAGTGAAAGATCATTTAGTTCATTTCTTTAAGTTTATCTCCTACCGTGCTTGTTTAGAATGTGGACTACAATCAAGATAAAGTCAGCTTTGATTTGGTAGTTTTCTTTGCATATTTTACACAAGACAAAAAAGAAATTAACTCTATTTAGGGGTGAATTCTCCTAAGCTTGAGTATCTAAATCAAAAGGCAGAGGAAAGTTTAAGAAAGAATTCATTACATGAGTATGTATGGAAACTGACCTTGTTCTGCTGGTTGGAAGATCAATGCTTGAACAAACTTGTGATAATAATACTAATGAAACAAAGTAAACGAGTGTTAAAAAGCTTATGGACTTTTGAGTTCTGAGTTGACGAGCCATTGACGCGTAGAGGAAGTTCTTGCTTTATAAAAGCATATTTTCTAGTACCCACTCAGGAATTTAATCAAACACTTGATTTGATTATAATATTTAAACATGTTCAAATTCAAAAACCTTTTAAGATAACATTTTTTTCCTTTGACTAAGAGTATGCGACTTTCTCCCACCCAAATAATAGTCTTATGACAATTTTTTCACTAGTTGATTTTTAAAATATCATTTTAGTATTGAAATTTATATTTTGTTGACAAATAAAATATTACAACTTCACCCAATAAGTCCTTATTAGATGAAAAGTTAAACATACCTTTAAATTCTATCATAGTATCAAAACTAGGTTCAATTAAACTGAATGTTTAACCAACGAGAGAACTAGTAATTACCTTTATCATCAAATATAATCTAACATATAAGTTTAACTGTGAAAGAGAGTGTTTAAGTCCTACATCAATCAGACACACTCAAACCTAATAACTTATACGAAAGGTAATCTCTCCTTCAACTAAATGTCTAGTTTTTATTTAAGTAAAATGTCTGATTACTTATCTAGTAAGTTTCAAAATCTGTGCGTTAGGAAAATGCCTGGCAAATTCATGTAGTCAAAGTCTCTCAGACAGAAAAAGTCTTCGGGGTCCTTTTACAGACTGTAATCGTGATTGGTGATTAATGAGTGTAGTTTGACCCAACCTTTTGGCCCGCAAAACAAGGTACATAACAAAAGAAGAACGATTGAAAATACTGGCAATTAGATCACTACTGAATAAGTTACAAGAAACACACTCATAAAAATCCTTTGCAGAGATTTGGCAAATGGCTTGGATTTGCCTACTCTTCCTCATCATGTCAGGCATCTTACGGCCTAACCATTGTTCTATTGTGGAAGTAGAAAACTTCAGAGATACACTCAAACAAGGCCAGCAGCTCCAGGACTGGGAGCACCTATTATCTAAAGACACCGAGTTCAGGTTAGGATTCATTAATCTTGATTCAGACGTCGGTTCTTCTGCTCCTCGTTATATAGGAATATGGTTATGGGACAAAGAAATAGTGTGGGTGGCCAACCCAGAAAAGCCGGTTCCTGATTCCTCTGGTGTTCTAAGATTAGAGAGTGATGGCACATTGAAGATTACATACAGGGGTGGAGCATCAATAGCTGTAAATTCCATTCAAGAAACAAAAACTTCACAGAGAAATATAACTGCCACCCTACTTGATTCCGGTAACCTTGTAGTGAGAGGAGTTGATTCTGATGGATTAGCAGGACCAATCTTGTGGCAGAGTTTTGATTACCCAACAAACATGTTACTGCCTGAAATGAAACTAGGCTGGAACCTGAAAACCGGACATGAATGGTATCTTTCTTCATGGGTAAGCGACAAAGTGCCTTCTCCGGGGGCTTTCAAACTTGGACTGGATCCTGATGGATCTGATCAACTGATTGTTTGGCGGCGAGGGGAAGTTTATTGGAGAAGTGGGCTTTGGAAAAATGAGAGTTTTGAAATGGCACCTGAGCTGACATCTATAGCAGATGGAGAGTGGGAATTCAGATTTGTTACAAATGAGAATGAAAGGTATTTTTCTTATTCAGATAAAAACAGCTCTACTAAATCAAGTATGCGTTGGAAGTTAACCTCTTGGGGCCATATTGAGCTGTCTGCTAGTAATTCGCACGATACTTATGGTTCCACCTCAGTTAGTGAAGTCAGCCCGTGCAGTAACTTTGAAATGAACAACAATGCTTCTATCTGTCTAAAAGAAAAGCCTGCTAACTGCAGGAATAGTAAAGAGTTTATTGTGCTAAGAAAAGGGTTTATGAGGAATATGAGTACATGGTTTTTCGAAGATAACAAAAGCTTGAGTCTAAGTGATTGTCATGCCAAATGCTGGAAAAATTGTTCTTGTATTGCCTTTCAATCTGCCTCTAAAGATGGCACTGGATGCTGGCTTTTTCCCAGGGGAACAGATTTTATTCAGGATGAATATTTCGATGATGTTTACCTTCTTACTCCAGTACACAACCAAGGTTTGCAAACATTATTGTTCGACAACTTATCATACTCCTGTTTGTACTGTATAAAATGAATTCTCTTAAGGCACATTGTCGACCCTATGCTTGAAAATACATTTTTTATTTATTACTTGAAGTAACAATGATCTAGCAATTAACCTACCATTTGATATCTGGTGCTGTGATTGGGTTCCAGAATCACCCGATAGGAAGAAAAATCGTTCGAGAAGCATAAAAAGCAGGTGGTGGATATGGTTTATTGTAGCTATTGCACCTGTCTTAGCAATCTTTTGTTACCTAAGGAGGAGAAACAGAAGACTCAAGCAACTAACAGGTCAGAATTACAAACACTGCCCCTAAGAAATTATGCATACAACTACTGAAACTTAGTAGTTATAATAATTTGCAGGAGAGAAGGAAAGAATTCATGATGAGTCCTTAGTTGCATTAAGATCTAAAATATCACCCTCCAAAAATGGTAAAAAGGAAGGCAAAGAGTTGTTGCTGTTCGGTTTTCTTCAAATAGCAACAGCCACAAATAATTTCTCACCTGATTATAAGCTTGGAGAAGGTGGTTTTGGACCGGTTTATATGGTATGTACAAGAATCTTTTAAGTTAAGCATTGCAAATCCACGTCTAATTAACATTAAGAAAATAAACATATACAGGGAAAGTTATCGGATGGGCAAAAAATTGCGGTCAAGAGACTTGCTAGAACTTCAGGACAAGGGCTAGTAGAGTTCAAGAATGAAATTACACTAATTGCTGAGCTTCAACACATGAATCTCGTCCGGCTTATTGGTTGTTGCATTGAAGAAGAAGAAAAACTGCTAATATATGAGTACATGCAGAATAAAAGCTTGGACTCCTTTATTTTTGGTTTGTTCTTTGTTCTTTGTTATTTTTATCTTCCATCAGGTGTTCAATAGCTTGACTATGTTTGCAAATTCCACATGGTGACAGAACCTACAAAAAGAGAAAAATTAGATTGGAAGACACGTTTCAACATCATTGAAGGGATTTCACAAGGACTTCTTTATCTCCACAAATATTCTAGATTGAGAGTTATACATAGAGATTTAAAAGCAAGTAATATTTTACTTGATGATGAGATGAATCCCAAAATATCAGACTTTGGCTTGGCTAGAATTTTCGGACATAATGAATGTGAAGCAAATACAAAGAGGGTTGTTGGAACATAGTAAGTACGAATAATCTATAATCTTATTACACTTCTCTTTCACATATTAAACACTTAACAACTCTTATATATGCATACTATTACTTTTCTTTTTGAGCGTGTTAGGTACTTCTTTTCAAGTGAAATAATTTCTATATTTACCTGATGATTTCTAAGCAGTGGATATATGTCTCCCGAGTATGCAATGAACGGAATTTTCTCTGTCAAGTCGGATGTCTATAGTTTTGGAGTATTGCTACTAGAGATTATATGTGGCATGAGGAACACTGCACTTTCTCACGAATCAGGCCCTCTGAGCCTTATTGAACATGTAAGTCGATAATATTTAACAATCCTAGTCTCAATTCCTAACTATCGCTATATCAATTTACTAAACACTAGAACTTATATTGTAGGCATGGAATTTGTGGACAAGAGGTGCTAGTCTTGAACTAAAAGACAATTTGTTAGATACCTGCTGTCCTGAAAATGAAGTAATAAGGTGTGTGCATATTGGTCTTCTTTGTGTGCAAGAGTGTGCAATTGACAGACCTACCATGTATGATGTTGCTGTCATGCTTACAAATGAAACAATGCCTCTACCAGATCCTAAACAGCCTGGATTTTGTTTCGGTCGAAATAGGAATGGTGTCGCATTGCCTAATCAGAAGTCAGATCATTTCTCTATATGTAATGTCTCCATAACTGATATGGAAGCTAGATAAGAAAATTAAATATGTTCAAGTATCTTTTTGACTCTCTAGTAATTATAGGTTAATCTTTCTTGCTTATTTTGTTGTGAATGTGACTGCTATCATCACTGATAATGAGTTCAAGTCAGTGAGAGTTCCATACTTGCTTTCTAAGTGTATTACTTTAAATTGTTCCGAATGATTGTAAATGGTAGACATAAGTCTCCTGGTTATGCAATGAATAACATTTTCTCAGTGAAGTCTGATATCGATAGTTTTGACCACAGTCCTTCCACTAGGGATCATAAGTGGATAAGGAATACTGTATTTTTTCATAAAATCAGACGATTCAGACCCTCATAACCTTATTGAACATGCAAGTCATTAAGGTTCACTCATCCTTGTTTAAATTCCAAATCTTAGCCATATAAATTTAATCAAGTCTTAAGCTTATATTGCAGGCATGGAGCTTGCAGACCAGAGGTGATGGTCTTGAGCTAATTGACAAGATGGTACATTTTTAGTGTCCCGGAAATCAACTGCTAAGATACGTATATATTGGACTACTGTGTGTGCAAGAGCATGCCTTAGATAGATCTACAAAGTCTGATGCCATGTTAGTATCATGCTTACCAATGTAACAATGAGTCTGCCATATCCAAAACAACCTGAATTTGGCATAATGGCACAGTAGATCATTGCTCTGCATATAATGTATTGATAACTGAGATGGAAGCAAGAGAAGAAAATAAAATGTTCAGTCACTCAATCAAACAGGTTTATGACTATTGAGCCTCTAGTATGAAATTTACAATTATATTAGTTGAAACAAGATTGGTGTAGCTTTGTGGCATAATAACTACAAAAATAACTTCTTAATGAAAGTAGAAACAGAGTCAGCAAAGAGATATAATAAATGTTTCTGTAGATATGATGATCTTTTACAGTCAAAACCAGTAGGCTAAATCTGACGTGTAGTATTTTTCTGAGACACTATCATAGCATTTTCCAGTTTATTACTCATGTAAAGCCCTAAAATTATGGAAGATTGATTTGGGGAAGGTCTATTTGTAAAGCCAAGTGTGAGGAATATTATATATATTGCTGCCTTTTATCGGGTCGAATTAAACCAGAAAATAACATGAAACTATTGATCAGTGGAGGCCCTAATTGCAAATTGTGTTGCTGATTCCTTAATGCCTCTGCATATTCTTGCTTTGTTTATACAATAACTTTCTATGGCTGCTATTAGTAGTTTCTAAGGCTTTAGTGATTTTGTCCAAGTTAGTCATCCTTAGGTTCCTAATTTAGTCTTTCTTTTATATATACATAGTTAGGTCTAATTGGGTGTAAATATTTTTAATGTAATTGTCTTAAAATGAGGCAAAACAGAGAAGTAATTCAAGTTTAAAGGAGTATCCAAGTCTACAAATTATAAAGTGATCAAACAATTAAAATTCTGCAAGTCTGTTAAAATCCCACCACCTTTTTCTTTTTGATATTAAAGTACAAAAATAGTCTTGGTCTAACATATACATTTTAAAATTGGATGAAGAATTTTCCATAAGAAAATCATGGTGTTAAGTGTGAATTTGTGGCCATCCTACTTTGCAGCCAAAAATTTGAATGTCTGATAAAGCAAAGATCAAAGTTACTATGTGCAACCATAATCAGATAACTTAAACCAGGAAATCAGAGTTTATAGAGACTCACACTCAAATTTTACTAGGTAAATCTCTATGTCACATTTATCTAATGGCTTGGATTGGCCTTCTTTTCCTCCTCATGCTGGGGCCTTACAAGTTACAATCTCTCGTATGCAACAACAGATACAATGAAACAAGGCGAAGTGCTGCGGGACTATGAGAAGCTAGTTTCTGCCAGTGGAGTGTATGCATTGCTGTTCTTCACCTTGACTCTCTCATAATCATTTCCTAAGCGCCTTTTTATACAGGAATATGTTTCAATGAAAGATTGCAAGAGATCTTGTTTCAGCTGTATGGTTGGCCAACCGGAGAAACCCTATTCCTGACACTTATGGTTTACTGAGATTGGATAGTGATGGAATTTTGAAGTTCACTTACGGAGGAGGGCAAGCAATAGCTAGAAGCCCCGGTCAACTGAAAAAATCTTCTGTTGGTAATATATCTGTCACTTTGTTGGATTCAGGTAACCTTGTTTTGAGAGAAGTTGATTCCAGTGGAGAGGCTGCAAAAGTTCTGTGGCAGAATTTTGATTACCCGACTAATACACTACTGCCTGAAATGAAACTAGGCTTCTCCAGGGGCTTTCATAACCTGAAGACTGGACATGAATGGTATCTCTCTTCATGGTTAAGTGACCAAATGCCTTCTCCAGGGGCTTTCAAACTTGTCTTGAATCCACATGGATCTCGTAAATTGATAATTTGGCGGCGAGGGGAAGTTTATTGGAGAAGTGGGGTGTGGAAAAATGGAAGTTTCGAGTTGGCACTGGAGCTGACAATTAATTTGGGTGTTGGAATGGGGAAAATTTCTTCAAGTTTTGGATCTTGGTAGTTGTAGTGTTCACAATCTCAACGATAGCAGACCGTGCAACACTGATATAAAATAATCACACTGCTGTTCCATTTAAACAAAAGCCTTCCAGGTGCAGGGATGGTACAGAACTCTTCGTGCCAAGAAAAGGGTATACTGAAATCAATGAGGATGAGTTGAGGAATGATGGCTATAATACAAGCTTGGGGCTCAGTGATTGTCATGCCAAATGCTGGAAAGATTGCAACTGTATTGCCTATAAGTATGCCTTCACTAGTGGCACTGGATGCACCATTTGGATGAGAGGATCAACATTCAGTCCAAAACAAAGTGAGCTACTTTCTTAAACCTGAAGAAAATGAAGGTAATTTTACAATATTTTCCTTATTTAATGCTGAATTCTTAAGCTTTTTTCTGCAATTAATCGTATTTTGCTATTTATTGTAGACATTTTGGACCTTCCATTTATATTTGATGTTGTGCTTAGTATGAAAAGGCGATGGTGGATATGGTTCATCGTAGCTATTGTAGCTGCTCTAATTTTGCTTCTTTCTGCCATCTTCTGTCCCTTGCTGAAGAAAAGTAGAAAAGGTGAGAGACTCAGAGGAAAATACATTTTTGAATTAATTATGAATAAAACTACTAAGACCTAAAGGTTCTATCTGAAGGCAGAGGAAAACAATTGAAGACAATTCATTACTCACCTTAGAACATAACAGAACATCCTCATATGAGCTTTGTGATGGCAATAATCTCATAAATGGGAAAAAGAAAGGTCAAGAGTTCCAGATGTTTAGTTTACTGCAAATAACAACAGCCACAAACAGCTTCTCATCTTCTACCAAGCTTGGAGAAGGTGGTTTTGGACCAGTTATAAGGTATGTACATCAATCTTTTAACTTAATTTATGCATAAGAAATTAGCATATATATATATATATATATATATATATATAACAGCCAAAAACACATACAAAAAATTGTTCATGTATAGGGAATATTACCAGATGGACAACAAATTGCGGTAAAGCGACTTTCAAGAAATTCAGGACAAGGACTAGTAGAGTTCAAGAATGATATTATACTAATAGCTGAACTTCAACACATGAATCTTGTGAAACTGCATTGAAGAAGAAGAAAAAATATTGATTTATTAGTACATGCCTAATAAAAGCTTGGATTTTTTTTTCTTTTTGGTTTGTTTCATCCTCTTGATTTTATTGTTAATTTCTATAATTTTCAGTTCTACGTTAACTTGGTAATAACTAGAAAGCAGATGATTAGATTGGAAAATGCACTTCAACATTATTGTAGGAATTTCACAAAGGCTTATTTATCTTCACAAATATTCAAAATTAAAGAACAATATATAGAGATTTAAAAGCTAGTAACATTCTTCTCGACAATGAGATGAATCCAAAATTATCAAACTCCAATGTTGTTGGGACTTAGTAAGCAAATACAAGTTTACAAACTTGTAGATGTGCTTATTGATGGAAATCATTTCTTAGTTTGTTTGATGATTTTGGGCAGTGGATGTATGTCTCTTGAGTGAGTAAACAATGAATGGTATCTTCTCTACCAAGTCAGATATCTACAGTTTTGGAATTCTACAACTAGAGATCATTAAGTGGCTTGTGAAACACTGCACTTTCTAACACATGAGGCCCTCTTAGCCTTATAGAACATGGAAGTTATAAAGATTAATTTATCCTCTGGCTAAAAAGTTCGAAGTATAGTTCTATATATATCCATCGCAATTAAAATTATTGTAGGCCTGGAAATTATGGTCAAGAGGTGCTTGTCTTGACCTGGTGGACAGGTAACTAGATTCTTCATGTCCTGAAAATGAAGTATTGAGATATGTACATGTTGGTCTCCTATGCGTGCAAGAGTGTGCCATGGATAGACCTACCATGTCCGATGTTGCTAAAATGTTTACAGATGAGACAATGTCTCTGCCATATCCAAAACGACCTGGATTTTATATTGGTCGATGTGCGCAAGGCGCTGCATTGCCCAATAGCAAGTCAGATCCTTGTTCTGTACATGATGTATCACTAATGATCCGATTGACCTTGGTGGAATTGGATTGGATTATCGTGTGATTATGAGTAATCAGCAAGAAAAAATAAATTAAAGACAATAAGACTTCTTAAAGCGATTCGGCGAGCTAACTCTCAAGCTTACAACCATTGTTCTTGTACTGAATATGAAGGATTACAAGAATAAACACTCTTTCTCTCTCTCTGAATTTGCCAACCTCTTACAATGAGTTTTTTGGGGTTATTTATACACTAAAATTGATAACGGTAAGTAGAGTGATTTCAAGGAATTCTAGATTAAACATAAGAAGTTAATCCCAAGATTGGCTTAATCGCTCTAAATCTGGAATTGCGTGATAAGATATCGATATCCTCTCCTTGATTCTAGGGGATAAGGCTCATCTATGACCTGTGGGGAAACTGTCCGGTTAACTCGCTTCGACGAGCTTCGCTTGCTCGCACCCAACTGCAGCTCGATGGTTACTCCAAGATATGGCTCGCTTAAGCCCGATCTTAGCTACCACTCGTTCCGAGTTTGTCTTAACTTCCCGCACAACAGATGGCAGATAAGGATATGACATTTGAAGCCACTATTGGAATTAAATTTGTTGATCAAATGAGACAAATTTCCTGCCTTCTACACATCTTATTTTTTGTTTGTGCGTTTTGTATTCATATTGAATATGTAAAGGTTGCTTGTCAAAGTTTACTTTAGATATCAGTATCTTCAGGTAGTCAAAAATAGTAGGCTTGATTCATACCAGAAAATTTAAAAAAAAAAAAAAAATTATTTTTTGTCCTGAAAGTAATTAAGTTTTTAGAGAACTCACTAGAGGAACTGGAGAAGCTCTCTTGGTGAGTCTGAAGAGACAACTTCAGAATATAGAAAATAAACTCAGTATTTCTCCTCAAGTGATGAAAAAGGCAAACTAAAACATGAAAGTACTTTTGAATTTTTTCTACCCCGAGGGGTTGGCGCGGTCAAGAAATTTGCTCCCTTCCTTGAGTTATTGGGTTCAAACCTTAAGGTCATCTACCACAATAACATTATGGCTTACCTGATTCTTTGAGCTTGTAGGGTGTTCAATGAATTCCGAAGATCAGTTGAGGTGTACGTAAGCTGGTCTAAACACCCTGGTTACCAATATATATATATATGAAATTAAAGATAACAATATATAGAATTTCTAAAACCAATAAAGCACCAAACAACTTTGGTGCTTTATTGGTGTTAGAAATTCAATTAACACCCTTAATTAGATATATTCTTTTCTTCAATATTATCCAGAATGATTTTTAGCAACCCATCAATTCAATTAACAACCTTCATTTACATATCAATGTAATTGATAGCTAGTGATGTAGAATCAAGGTAATAAAAAAAGTTTTAAGATTCTTTAGGTGGGTTCTTCCATATGTTAGCCAGAAACATACGAAAAGTTGTTTTGACTGCCTAATTAATTAATTATGTTCAGCTCATGGAGACTTAATACAATGGATTTTTTAAACAATGTAGAGTAATATGAAACCAAAAACAATAAAGACACACAAGTAAAGAGAAAGAATAATAAGCACGATTTATCTTCATTCACCCAATTAATATGCTAGTTTAGCAGAGTCAATATTATTGTAATACTATATCATTTCTCTTGTTAAAATTAAAGTAATTTACCCTATTGCAAGTCAAATTACATCTAAGTGGCCCGTTATTATTGAAGTGGTCGACAATTCCAACAATTTTTACATACAAAACTATAAATCCAGTTATTAATTAACTAATCAACGATTGTTTTGCTTTCTTTGAAAGATATTCATAATTAACTTTAAAAACCAAGGTAATTGAAGAGAAGGAAAATTTAGAAGTTTTCAAACTATCTCTACATAAACATAAAAGAATAATATTACACAATATGATAAATTTATCATCAATTTTTAAGTTGATGGAGTTCATGAAGAATCAAATTTGTAGTGTTTATCGATAGCTACAGAAACATCCCAAGTGCAACTTATTCCCTTGGGGATGATCACAAGATCTCCTGCACCAAACTCTACAAATTCTGATGACCCTTTTGGAAACACTTTCACCTTGCCTTTGAGCAAGTAGCATGTCTCTTCTGCATCGTATTTAAACGTATACTTTCCCGGAGGACAACCCCATCTGATGAAAAGAAGAAAGAAAATTAAGAAACAAAAAAAACATCAGCTTGCAACAATAAGTAATGAATATATTTATGCACTTACTTAGGCCATGACTTGATACCCAATTCAGATAATTTGGAATCTGAGGGATTGTTTTCAATTATGATGCCTATATTCGAGGATGATTCAGGTCTTGATGGTATTGCGGCCATGAAAGGAAACAGAAATCACAAGAATATGAAAGAAGCTCAAGAAGAAGAGAAAGAGTTGGGTTTGGGTTCTTTGGTAATTGGTAGTGGTCAGATAAAGGGTAGTTGGCCTGCTTATGTATATAAAAATATAATATCTGGGTAGCTGTTTGTTTGAAGACAAGAGAAAGAGGAATCTTTCCATAACTAAGCCAAAGATATATCGTGTTGGAATTGCACTGTTAATAAACAATTTGGGTATAGGTCAGAGGATTACAGTTAATCATATGGAAAACTTATAATGAGATTCGATGTATCAATACTGGTAACACGGCCGGATGCTGTTAATGATGAGGTCGTATCGTTATTTCTGCATGCAATGAACGGGTCAAAGGGTTGACCAAGTGAGGAAGTACGTGGCAATGTTGAGTGGAATGTTTGACTGTTGTGTTGGTGATACTAATGTCTAATGGGAATAGAGACATTGACTTTTTGGTACAACCGTCCATAGAAGATGCTCTTTCCATATTTGGTTCGTTGTATTTAACACGATTATTCAACTCTATTTGACAATATTATTATATATCCAATCTACAGCCCACTATCTTTGTAATTTCCTTACTAAACATGTGATTAAAATGTTTAAATGTTCAAACATTCGAATATAGATTATGTTTATGTATGTCATGATAGGTGGGTTTTTAGAAGTATTGTCCGCTTTAAACCCTGAGACCCGTATAGTTTTATTCTAAAAATGGACCTCTAGATGGCGAGAATATCCTTGTACTATATGCGACCAAGACCTTTGTCTTTTGACCAATGTGAGACTTTGGCACCAAAAAATTAATATGAATATAATTTTTTTTATTGTTATATCATCCAGTCAAATTACTGTTTATTCAATGTTTTAATAACCAATCTGAGGTGAAACCCGACAAAGTTATTGGGTTTCCAAGGTTGACCAGGGTGTCCAAAAGTTTAAAATTCAGCAAATACACCCTTAAAAATCACAATTAAGGTTCTACAGGTTTGAAATTTAGCAAACACTTCACAAATACAAATTGGTAGTCCACTAGTTGGCGGTGACGACACACCAAATGTAGTACCAATCATCCCTTGAGCCATTCCCCAGAAAATCTACCCAAGATCTGGTCGAAATCGGTTAGATCTCACACTGATTTCAACCAAATCTCACCACCAGCAACATCGACAACCTTCTCCATCACCATGAAAATACTCCCCTCAGTCTCCTAACCAAACCCCATCTCACCCCACCCTCTTTTGCCTCGCCAATCACCAACAACAACTAGTTGTTGCCACCACGGGTTTTTTCGATATCTAGTTGATTCACTCATCGAAAATCACCTCCGTTGCCACCATTGCACTCACCAACCATTCCTCTTCAAAACCCCCAACCTCCTAGGCTTAAATTATTTCCGATCATCATCCTAATTTTTAATGTTTTCAGTGAATATGGAAATTGGTAACCTAGCCCGATGAAGGTCCCAAGTTCGAATTGAACCAGTTCAACCGACCGAGCAGGGTTGAGCCAAATTTTAAAACATTGTTTATACATACAAATTGGTAGATATTAATGTTTCTTTTATCATATCATTTATTGAGTGTTTATTAAATAAATTTTTAATAGACATTTATCCATTAATTTTTTCTCACATTAATTTGTACATAAAGGCTGACACTATCCATTAAGAGCATCTTTAATGGTGCTCTTTATTTTAAAGAGTATCTTTTATATAAATAAAGAATATCTTCATTAATTTTTAAATATAAAGAATACAATTTTTATTTAAATCCAATTGACTCTTTAAATTGAATGAAGATGTTCTTTATTTTTTAAGAAAGAGACTTAATGGGAGAGAGAATTAATAAATAAAATGCATAGGAATTTGTAGTTTATTAATTAAAATTAAGATAAATAGTAAAATTTGACTCTCTAAATATGGAGAGTCAAACTCACTCTTTAATTTATATTTTAAAGATACAGAGTATGTTAGAGCATTTCTAATGGTGCTCTTTATTTTGAAGAATATCTTTCATATAAATAAGGAGCATCTTTATTAATTTTAAAATATAAAGAACACAATTTTTATTCAAATCCAATAGACTTTTTAAATTTAATTAAGATACTCCTTATTTTTAAGAAAGAGACTTAATGGGAGAGAGAATTAATAAATAAAATGCATAGAAATTTATAATTTACTAATTAAAATTAGGATAAAGAATGAAATTTGATTTTGTAAATGTGAAGAGTCAAACTCACTCTCTAATTTATATTTTAAAGATAAAAAGTCTGTTTGACTCTTTTTTTTTTTTTTTTGATAAACTATTTATAATAAAGAGTTTGAGTCATATAAAAAATCATTTGGAGATGTTCTTAGACTCTTGTTTTATAGATAAACTCTTTATAATAAAGAGTTTAGGTCATATAAAAAGTCTTTTAGAGATGCTCCTACTTAACTTGTTAACAAACTGAGTTACAGTAAATAATTAATCATAGAACTATCCAATATGTTATTGATTAACGTGTAACGCATTTCACACTTCTAGAATATATATACCTTCATAAACATTACATTATATCTAATATTCTCAAGTTTACTTGATATATAGGTGGAAGTATATGATTAACCGTAGAAATAAGCCACATACTTTACTACCAAAAAAATGTAAAAAAAAATTGTCCAAAAAGATAATAATCTCTTAGAGCTAGACTAAGATCAAAGTTAATATTACATGGGCATAGTGATCACATGAGAAAACTAACTACAATCAAGATTGCTTCGACAACAATTGATTAGCTAATTTCGAAACAATGAACAAATCATCTGCTATAATTTCAGAATATACATTATTTACCATACAATGAACACTTACATAAATTACAAATTATCTCTACGCACAGTACGACTATAGCTAACACCCATTAAAAAGAAGCCAATTTTTTTTATTATAAAATGATGAAAACATCCAATCCATCAAATACATTGAATATCTAAATCTCCGAAACCTGCTGTGCAACTTTCATCTCCTTGAAACTAACTTTTCTCCTTTGGTCCTTCCTTTTCTCTTCTTCCTCCTCTTCTTTCTCCCAGCTGCTTACACAAGAACTACAACCCATATTGTCAAATACTGTAGTCTGTGTCCCTTCAAAGCTTCTCGTATCTTGTCCTGAAGAATCAGAAACCTTCTCTGCCCGTCTTATGATAACTGATTTCTTTTTCTTTGGCACATAGAGAAAATTAAAGAAGGCTATAATACTATTCTTCTTCTTGTAAGACTCTAGTTCTCTAAAAAGTTTTGCAACCACCTCTTCCTCCAAAGCCTGTCATGGAACTGGAACTTTCATCTTCTTGGAATCAATTTTTCTCCTATTTTCCTCTTCTTTCTCCCAATTACTTAGGCCCAAACTACTACCCATATCAAATTCTATAGGCTGTTCATTTACTGAAGAATCAAAATTTCCTCTGCCTGTGTTATGATCATTAATCTCTCTTTCCTCAACACAGAGAGCAAATTAAAGAAGGCTAAAGTAGAACCATTCCTCTTCTTATAAGACTCTAGTTCTCTCTTAAGTTTTGCCGCTTCAGGATCCATGCTAATTTTTTGGTTAAAAAAAAACCTATAACTCTATTTTCCCTGGATTGATTTTCAAATTGTGATTATCACTCTATCTTTAGTGGAAGAATCGCTGAAATTTGGAAATGAAGAGTTCAGGAGTTAGTCCAGACACAGTCACTTATAATGTGGTCATAGATGAACTTTGCAGAAAGGGAAATTGCACGAAGCAAATAGGTTGTCGGAATTGCTGATTCAAAGAAGTGTGGATCCCAACGTTTATACTTACAACATTTTAATGAATGGTTATTGCTTGGCAGATAGAATTGGTGATGCAAGGGAGTTGTTTGAATATATAACTAGAAAGGGGTATAACTAGCAGACAACATCAGGTCAATACCCCTTGTCTAGTTATAGAATCAAACAACTTTTTGTATCACCAATTTTATCTGCCAGGCAATAATCATTCATTAAAATGTTGTGAGTATAAACATCAGCATACACACTTCTTTGAATCAACCATTCCGACAAACTATTCGCTTCGTTCAATTTCCCTTGCTATGACCACATTATAACTGCGTCTAGACTAATTCCCCAACTCCATTTCCAGCCTTTCTAGTAACTAAATTAACTTCACTGAACAAGCCCTTAAAGAAAAAGTGTAGAATCTGCTAAAGGAATTGCCTTTAATTCATAAATTCATTCATTTTTCTAATAGGGCAAACCTTTGGAGAAGAATTCGGGGACTTTTTGCTGCTCTTCGCCACAATTATAACAATCTTCAATGAAGACGAAGACGGAGATGGAGAAGATAAAGCATAACCCCAACCGCCAAATGGAAATGTAGCTGAACGGTGGTCCAAGCTTCAGGAGTTAAGAAAGAATAACTACACAGAAAAAAAAAAAAAGAAGTCAGTGAATTATCAGGAAAAATTAGTTTTGGAGCAGATAATTATCAGTGTGAATTATGCAGAATGTAAAGTTTCCGATCTTAATCAGCAGAAAATCATCCTAAAGGTAGCAACCTAGACGAAATCAAAGAACAAAACAATACTGAAGCGATCAGAGAAAAACTGATTCAATGATCAGAGAATTGAATAGCACTACATACACTTTACACTTTTTTTGGTTGCAGAGAAAATACCGGGAATTATTTTGTTTTCTCGGCAACCAAACAGAAAGTCAATTATCAAGGGAAAAACAACGAAAAAAGAAGCAAAAATTAAACTTCTGTGCAGCAAACATTTTTTAAAAAAGCAAAAACTAGATCCGAAAAATAACAAAATTAAGAGTAGAAAATTTAAAAAAAAAAAAACAAAAAAAGTCAGTGAATTATCAGGAACAAATAGTTTTGGAGCAGATAATTATCGGTGTGAATTATGCAGAATGTAAAGTTTCCAATCTTAATATGCAGAAAATCATCCTAAAGGCAGTAACCTAGACGAAATCAAAGAACGAAACAATACTGAAGCGATCAGAGAAAAACTGATTCAATGATCAGAGAATTGAATAGCACTACATACACTTTACACTTTTTTTGGTTGCAGAGAAAATACCGGGAATTATTTTGTTTTCTCGGCAACCAAACAGAAAGTCAATTATCAAGGGAAAAACAACGAAAAAAAAAAGCAAAAATTAAACTTCTGTGCAGCAAACATTTATTAAAAAAGCAAAAACTAGATCCGACAAATAACAAAATTAAGAGCAGAAAATTAAAAAAAAAAAAAAACCGAAGAGATCTGACCGACCTTGTTCGATTGAAGAGAGACGGTCGTGATCCTTAGATCTGAGTTTTGTTGTTTTCATTATTTTTGTGATGCAGGACAAATGGGTATATTTTAAATGAACAATTCACAAAAAAATAAAATAGTACTAAACGGCATAGTTTCTAATCTTACAAACACGTTCCTAGAAAACCCTATAGGTTTGAAAAATTACAAAAAGACCCCTACGATCTGAATTGATCTAAGAAAATAGCAGGTAAGCGGCGGACTTATAAAACGCTAGATCTGGGCAAATAGCAAGATCATATAGGTTTGAAAACTTACAAAAAGACCCCTACGATCTTAATTGAGCTAAAAAAATAGCAAGATCCGCAATGGACCTACAAAACCCTAGATCTAAAAAAATAGTAAGATTCCTAGATCTAAGAAAATAGAAAAATTACCAACAAACTTGAGGAGATTGATGGCGTAAGATGACCAAAATTAACGATCTGATCGTATAAGAGAAGGTTCTGATACCAAGTTATTTTTTTGTGAAAGAGAAGGCTATGAAACCAAGTTAATTTTTAGTGAAAAAAGTCGACACATATAAACTATTCGATAGGAATACTGATTCCACTAACTTGATGATGTGGGACAAAAAAAACAACTCGAAAAACCTAGACTATACCATGAGCCCAAATATAATTGGCTTTAAGCCCAAATATATAATAATACAATTAACAAATGAAACAAAAATAAATAGATAAATAAATAAACCAACCTAGAATGCACATAAAAATTAAATGTTAGCGTTTATATATAGTTTTGATATATAAAAATATATATTCCTTTAAGATCAAGAAAAAATATTGCGTTTTGTTTCTCATAGACGTCTAAGCCAATTTTATGTTTGATCTTTAGAAATATCTTATCTAAATGTATTTTCTCTCAAGTTTCTGCATATTAATTCTATAATCATGTATTTTTTTTAATTTTATTTATCCCCTATTATGTATATATATAAAAAATAATAATAATAATAGTCTATCTTTTTATTTAATTTTTATCTTCTCATTAATTTATGATTTATTTGCTAAGTGAAAGTATGAAACACCCTATTCTACTGTTCTCATATCTCCGATTGAACACAAAGAAAACATAAACAGAGACAGAAGAAACAATTTGAACAACGTAAAGAACGTAGGACAAGAGAAAGAACAAAGATAAAGGAACGAAAAAACTTACAAGTTGATGCAGCGGAAGGCTCGGACTCGAGTGGTTAATTTCAAAAACATGATAGAGATAAATTCCCCAAAGGAAGTAATAAGAGACTTTATTGAAAACTTGAATGAATAACTAGACACATAACAAACATATTTATAGTTGACTAATCATAGTTCTACTAAGAAAAGTAGATAAGAAATCCTAATACTACTAAAACAATGAATTAGAATCTCAATACTACTAAAAATATGAATTAGAATCCTAATACTGCTAAAACAATGAATTGAAATTTTAGTACTACTTAAACAATAAATCATAGAATAAGAAATCAAGTAATATTCCTACATCACAAGCGAAAAGCGTAGAAGACAGAATATTGTATAGCCGTAAAAAAAATTAGAGCAAACGACATATTCCCACTTGAGATTTAGCTAAATCCCAAGTTGATACCCCTAACTGTATCTATTCTAGATTTTTGCCCTCTTAAAGTAACGTTTGTTTCCTTAATTTTAACAGATTCTCAACTTCTCACCATAGCATGGTGCACGTCAACAAGCTAAAGTGCGCTGACCCTTTCTTTAACAAAAGATGAGCTCATTTTAGCAAAAAAAACTCACATTAACAACATTCAAGCCGGTGGTTTTTGGCTAATTTCGATCGATTTCAAAGTTCAAAATCACTTCCGCGACCACCATTGGACTCCTACAACCTCCTCTGTAAAGCCCATACCTTTTTTCTGACCTCACTCACCATTTCCAACCAACTCCAATAATCATCAACGGTGTTAGTTTAAGGGTGAGAATTAGGAATAAATGCAACCAATAATATCAACTTGGGATTTCACTAAACCTGGGTAGGGAATTTGTCGTTTACTTAAAAAATTATAGGAAAGGGTTAAAGACGAGCGTTATGAATTTATAATAAGTGTAGTCCAAATCTTGTTTAAATTACGTTTCCTGTTTCAATCTTAAACTTAACTACTTTTTACTAAACTCTTTAATTTTTCCTAAAGAGACTCTTAACTTTATTTTAATTTACGTTCGAAGTGGAGAATGATCACACTCACCATACATGGCTCCAAAATTATGAAAGCATTTCTAAATAAGGAAGGCAGGGAGCCATTATAAATAACTACTATTTTCCAACACCAAATAATTGGTTTTTCACATTGCTCTTTGTGAATAATAAACCTTTGCTTATGTGAAAGTCTAGCATAGAAAATGTACATTTGTTTATATAAGAAAAATACAAGTATTATACAACAAGTAATAAATACAAGATTCAATGTGAAGATCATATCCCTTTTCTGTCCACAAAATAATGAGGAAGGAATGTGCTCAATAAATTAGCTAAGCTATTATAATTTATAAATGACATTCATTTTACTTCTCACTTGGCGTCAAGATAAGTCCAATAATGATTCACTTCGTTTCAGGAAAAAGCACCACATATAAGAATTGTTCATATATCGATCTCCCTATAACCATCAACCGTTCAAATCTCTCCTACAACTTCCAAGCAAAAGGGAACAGAGTGACATCAAACACGGAAGAGGTCATACACAATCAAATTAGCAATTTTGTCCACGAACCCAAGAATGGAAAAGCGGCGATCAACATCCTCAACAACAATGGTTTGTGTTACAACCATTTAAGTAGTGGCTATCTTTTCGGTGCTTGGTTATTTGTTTCCTAAGTTTTTGGTTAATTTGTTATTTTATTTACTTGGCTGTTAGGAAGTAAACGTTTGTTGTGTGGTTTGCAATAACTACTAGCAAGTGCACTAGTCTCAAGTAATAAAGTGTAACAAAATACAGGTTATCGTACCCAAGGGATTGCGTAAACAAGTATTGAAATATTAACTAGTCTTAACTTTATCTAGATAATCAAAACTTAGAATGGTGATCTTTAAAACTAAAAATATTAAAATCTGAAATATTGGAAACAAATTGCGGTAAAACTAAAATTGAGAATTCAATGAGAGAAAACGGCTAAGACTTCAGACTCATCTATAACTTCTCTGCTCCCCTCAATTTACTATGGTCAATGAATTTATTTAATTAATGTGACAACGGGATTTCCTAGGTTAACCAATATTCTTTCTCAAGCAATATTAATTCTACTTCTATTTCATAACCTAAATATCTCTATATAGATTTAATGAAATAGACGAGCATTAAGCTTTATGAAATCCTCTAGCTTTCAGCACAAGTGAATCCTGCTTATGACTATTGCACGTATCAATTCATATATCTCTATATCCAATTAATCCATGGCCTATATTACTAGAGCACTCATGTGATATCTCCTCTCGGTCTCAATTACACAAAACAATTCTATCAGAAATTGATCAAGTTCCTAATAGCATTAAGCACATAATATAAACTCATCATTAGAAAAATAATTCACTAACTAAAGAGTAAAAGATTGATCACAGATCCATATATAGACTAACCTTAGTCTTAGCTTGAGAAAATTAGTTCATAATAAAAGAAACAAGAGTAGAATCCAAGAAATAAATCATATTGAAAAGTAAAAACAAACTCTTTGATGAATTTTGTTCTTGATTCTCCTTTCTCTTTTGTTACACAATAATCTCTCTCAAAGATTGGGTAAAATTCAGCCTCCCTAAGGAGTAATCTTAATCATCCTTAAATACCCACAAGAGTCATAAATGAAAAAAGAAAAAAAAACTAATAAAAATCCTAAAAGTGCCCGACACGACCCAAGCCGTGTCTAAATGTACGTCACACAGCCTAGGTCATGGTGCTTCCTGTTCTCGTTATTTTATCTTCATTCCAGTGGTGAACCACCAAGGCAAGGCCATGGCCTTCAAACTTGTCAGCTAATCTCAATTTTTTCAAGCTTTGAATTCCAATTTCATTCCAATGCTCCAATCTACTCAATTAATGCCTGAAAATTACAAAAATTCTTCAAATCAATAACTGATCATTCATATTTCAAACTTAAGAAAAACTAACATCAAAACACAGAAAACAAATGAGAAATTAACTAGAAAGCTATAAAAACAAACCTAAAAACACTAAATTTATGCAACTTATCAACGTTGTAGTTGCAAGTCCTGCTATTTTGTTGTTTGTTTCCTTATTTTTCTAGAGTTGGTTATCATTTGAGTCGTATAAATTATTCAGAAGTATTCATAAAGGGGCGATCATTTGTTATCAGACTCACTTAGAGTTATTTAGGAGACGTTGGTTCCTCATATAAGCCAACAAGTCTACTGTTTCTTTCCTCTTTTAAAATTCTTAGATTTGTTCGTATCATCTTTGGTATTATAGCCAGGCATGGAGTCACCAAACTGCTCAGAGAAAAAACTAGAGGACCGCATGGAGAAACTAGCTACCAGCCATGAGGACCTTGTGCGTTACGTCACTGAGAGCTTGGAGAAGCTAAATCAACAGATGTCGAGCAAGAATGAAATGGGAGATAACTCGGCCAACAAGAGTGGTGGACGGAGCGGTACCGGATCAGGTCAAAAGTGGTCATCTTCCTTCAATAGTTTTGCTCCAAAAACGTTGAAGATCGACTTTCCTCTACACGACAGTAGAGATGATCCAACTGCTTGGGTTTGCAAGGCAAAAAGATATTTTGCGCTCCATGAAATTAATGAATCTGATAAAGTCAACTTGGCTTCCTTCTATTTTGAGAGTCATGCCTTACTTTGGTTTCAAATGTTGGAACAAGAATCACTCTATGTTACGTGGCAAGACCTTCGGAGTGGACTTTTTGCTAGATTTGGTCCAAACTAGTTTGAAGATCCTTTTGGAGAGCTTATTAAACTTCGTCAGACGAGATCGGTGATCGAATACCAATGCAAGTTTGAGAGGTTGTTGGCCAAAGCAGGAGCTTTAACTCAAGATCGCAAAGTCACGTGTTTCATAACAGCTTTAAAGGACAGCATTCGCACCGATGTTCAAGCTAATCATCGTACAACTCTAGTAATGGCAATCGACTTGGCAAAACTTTTTGAGGCTCGGGACCAAGCTCAAAGACGAACCAATATTCCGGTAGTGAGACCTGCAAATCCTCCACGGAAAAATATTGGGTACAAGGATCGTAGTTCAATTACCACTCCAACAATTAAAAAGATGACAACTGACGAGTTATCGGAGCGACGGAAGAAAGGGCTTTGTTTTCATTGCAATGAGCGGTACGCACCAGGACACAATTGTAAAAAGCTTTTTATGATTGAGGCCAGCTGGGAAGATAAAGATGGGGATGTTGAAATGGAGATTGAAGGAAAAGATGTCGAACAATCTCCTGAGATCTCTTTGCATGCTATGGCTGGCAATGAAAGCCCTAAAACGATGAGGATTTGGGGCAAGTTGATGGGCCAATTGGTGGTTGCATTCATTGATTGGGGAAGCACTCATAATTTCATCAGCTCACAAACAGCTCAGCGAATAAATCTTCATCCCAACTCAAACGGTCGGTTAGAGGTTATGGTAGCATTGGGTGAAAAGCTTTCTACTCCAGGAAAATGCTCGAATGTTCAACTCAGGTTACAAAAAATACCCTTCCTCGTTGATTTTTTTATCTTACCCCTTGAGGGTTATGATGTTGTGTTAGGAACTCAATAGCTGAGGACCCTTGGACCAATTCAATGGGATTTTGAGACCTTGCAAATGACATTCTAAAAGGATGCTCAAATGGTGACTTTTCGTGGAATATCTAACCTCCACAATATGGTCAGTGAAGCCGCTCCTATCACCAAAATAACGAAGCAGCAGCAAAGGGTTATTCTGCAATTAATAGGGAACACAAAGAAATCACATAACCACACTTCCTTAGCTTGCTCAGTGCAACAACTCTTGCAAGACTACAATGAAGTGTTTGATAAACCAAACGGCCTACCACCACGACGGGATCATGATCACAAAATTCCCCTCCAATCTGGAAGTGGACCAGTAGTGACATGGCCATATCGGTACCCATACTTTCAAAAGATTGAAATTGAAAGGCAGGTTACGGAGATGTTGGATTCTGGAATCATTCACCCAAGCACTAGCCCGTATTCATCACTAGTGCTTTTAGTCAAGAAGCATGACGGATCCTGGAGAATGTGTATTGATTATAAAGCTCTAAATAAAATTACCATCAAGGATAAGTTTCCTATTCCAGTAATTGATGAGCTTCTGGATGAATTGGAGGGTGCTTAATTCTTTACCAAATTAGATTTGCGATCTGGCCACCATCAAGTGAGGATGAATTTAGAAGACATTGAAAAGACAATCTTTCGTACCCATGAGGTTCATTATGAATTTTTGGTAATGCCATTCGGGCTTATCAATGCTCCTTCTACTTTTCAAGCACTCATGAATGAGGTATTCAAAAAATTCTTTCGAAAATTTGTTTTGGTTTTTTTTTTTTTTTATGATATTCTCATTTATAGTAGAAGTTGGGACTTACATATGGAGCATTTGAGGTTGGTTTTTGACATATTAAAAGCTAATGAGCTATGGGTGAAGCTTGATAAGTTCTCATTCAGTTCAAGGGAAATGCAATACTTAGGCCATCTTATTTCCAACCATGGAGTTGTTGTTGACCCGTGTAAAGTTAAGGCAATGATGTCTTGGTCCAAACCAAAAACTCCAAAAGAGATGCGAGGATTTTTGGGACTCACTGGCTATTATCGTAAATTTATCCAAAATTATGGTAAGATTGCAGCTCCACTTACTAGCATGCTCCAAAAGAACTCATTTGAATGGAGTACAACATCAGAAGAAGCCTTTCAAAAGCTCAAATTAACCATGACAAAAGCACCGGTACTATCTCTCCCTGACTTTAGTAAACCTTTTATTGTTGAGTGTGATGCTTCCGGGATGGGGGCAGGGGCGGTATTGTTACAAGAAAGACCCATTGCTTTTTTCAGCCATGCTCTTAGTGGGAAAAATCTTCTCTTGTCTACTTATGAGAAGGAGATGCTCGCATTGGTACTTGCTGTCCAAAAGTGGCGACCTTATTTGTTAGGGAGAAAGTTTATTGTTCGTACGGATCATCAAAGTCTCAAGCATTTGTGGACTCAAAGGATTACAACCACCACTCAACAACGTTGGCTATACAAATTAATGGGTTATGATTTCCAAGTGGAGTACAAAAGAGGTGGAGATAATGTGGTAATTGATTCCTTATCACAGCGACTTGAAGTTGACGATAACTCAGGTGCTATTTTTGCTTGCTCTCAATTGGTACCACGCTGGCTTGATACTATTAAGGAAGAAATTGATGACAATTCGGTTTTGCAAGATTTGAAAGCACGTATTCAACAAGGGGAAGCAGTCGGACCTTGGAAGGTAGCTGATGGAGTTATATCATTTAAGGAGAAGATTTATCTTGCTATGGATTCTAAACTAACGAATGCAATTATCAAAGAATTCCACAGTAGCACTCATAAGGGTTATGTGAAAACCCTTCGAAGAATCAAAGCCACTTTTTATTGGAAGGGAATGAGGAAGCATGTCAAAGAATTTATTCGAAGCTGTGATGTTTGTCAAAGGCACAAAGTGGAACAATTAGCTCCTGCTGGTTTGTTGCAGCCACTTCCGATTTCAGCTTGATTATGGGAAGATATTTCAATGGATTTTGTGGATGGATTTCCGGCTTCTAATGGTAAAACTACTATCTTTGTCATAGTTGATAGACTATCAAAATATGCCCATTTTGTTCCTCTTTCACATCCTTATACAGTGGTGGGTGTAGCACGATTATTTTTTGATAATGTATTTAAGCTTCATGGAATGCCCAAGTCTATTGTTTGTGATAGAGATCCAACTTTCACTTGTGCTTTTTGGAAGGAGTTGTTCCGTTTGAATGGTACTTCTTTTAATTTCAGCTCTAGTTACCACCCTCAGACTGACGGGCAGACCGAAGTGGTTAATAGAACACTCAAAATGTACCTTAGTTGTTTCACCATTCTTATCCAAAGGAGTGGCTTTGGTGGCTTTCTTGGACTGAATACTGCAACAACACAAGCTGGCATTCCTCAATTCAAAGAACTCCATTCGAAGTTGTTTATGGCAGGAGTCTTCCACGGTTGCTTAATTCTGTTCCAGGAATTGCCAAGGTGGAGGCAGTCGAGCAAGAGATGATCTCTAGAGACCAGGTTTTGCGAGAAGTACACTTTGTATTACTCGAGCTTAGGGTCAAATGAAAATGGTCTATGATTCCAAGCATAGGGAACGTGAGTTTCAGGTGGGAGATCAAGTTTATTTGAAGCTACAACCTAACTGCCAATTAACTGTGGTAGCTAATAAAAATCTCAAGCTCTCAGCTCGTTTTTATGGCCCATTTGAAGTACTGGAGAGAATTGGTAAGGTCGCTTATAGATTGAAACTTCCACCTTCTTCAAAAATCCATCCTATTTTTCATGTCTCTATTGTTAAGGCAAAGGTTGGAGAGGGGCAATCAGTTATGCAGATTTTGCCTGAACTTAATGGGGATAAGTTGGTATCTTGTCCTCAGGCGATGCTTGATCAACGGGAAAAACTGAATTTTTGATTCATTGGCAAGGTTTGTCTCCTGCAGATGCTACATGGGAAGTTGGTGATATTTTACAAGAACATTTTCCAGAGTTTATCCTCGAGGACGAGGATCATTTTCAAGGGGAGGGGAATGTTACAACCATTTAAGTAGTGGCTATCTTTTCGGTGCTTGGTTATTTGTTTCCTAAGTTTTTGGTTAATTTGTTAGGAAGTAAACGTTGTAGCTGCAAGTCCTGCTATTTTGTTATTTCCTTATTTTTCTAGAGTTGGTTATCATTTGAGTTGTATAAATTATTCAGAAGTATTCAATAAAGGGGCGATCATTTGTTATAGACTCACTTAGAGTTATTTGGAAGGCGTTGGTTCCTCATATAAGCCAACAAGTCTACTGTTTCTTTCCTCTATTAAAATTCTTAGATTTGTTCGTATCAGTTTGTCTCTCATTCTCCCTATCTTACTTAGTTTACCTTTCTTCTGGTGCTTTGGTGGAAGATTTCGATAACTCTAAAAATAGTAGGAGAGGGGCTTAAAAATAGTGTATCTCGTGGAGTGTAGTGTGATTTTACCTACAAAATAGTTTCAGTAATGTCAAATCAACAGGTTTCCACTGAATCACTGATTAACTAACAAGAAAATAAATTAAATTAAAATGAATAAAAATCTTCAAGAATATATATATCCATAAAGCCAACTTTATTAACGTTTTTTTGTATATAAATTGGTATGAAATAATGGAAGGGGATGATATGATATAACCTTGAAATGAAATGTAATGGATATGCATATGAATATGAATATTTGTCCTGATATGCTCATAAAACACATGGAAAGATGAAATGTTTTCTCTTTCTAATGTTATTGTTGGGACAAGCATAGCATATCATTAATCACCTTCACCCTGCAAGATAATGTATGTCACAAATACTTGAAATGTGTCCATCACTACTACTGCAAGTCAATGCGGAAGGTGATGCTCCACTTCATGTTGCGGCCATTCTACTATAGTAAAACTTCTTATTCAAAGCACGAAAACTGGAGAGGAAGAGAGAGATTCAGAGAGTGGGTTAAGATCTGAGTGGGAGATGCTGAAGATGACCAATTATGAAAATAACACTGCATTGCATGAGGCTGTGCGACATGGTCACTTCGATGTGGTAAAAATATTAACAGAGAATGGAGACCCTGATTTTCATCATTCGGCTAATAATTTGGGGGAAACTCCACTCTATCTTGCTGCTGCCAGAGCGCGTAACTCGATGGTGATACAAATATTAGAAAGATGCACATCAGCAGCCCATCAAGTGTTTTCCAAGTTGATTTAAGTTCAAAATATTACAATTTTTATCCCAATTATTATTATTTTAATTACAATTTTATCCTTTATAAACAATTATTAAATAAGACATAAAAGATAATAGCTATTTAATTTGATTTGATAATTAATGTTTGCATAAAATCAATTTTGTTTTTAATTGTTGAGTTCATCTTATTTGATTATATTTTTAAATAAACTCATATTTACAATTGTAATGTAGTGATAATTGTTTCTGGACATGATGAATATTGGGTAGAAATAATGGATAAAGAATATAAATAAAATGGCTATATTTGAAATAGGTGAGGTAAATGGCTATATGTCTAAATTGATAAAAAGTGGAGGCCAATGAAATCACTCTATTATTAAAATTTTCAATTCTTTTAATTAACCCAAATGAATATTTCACTTAATTTTACAATTTAAATACAATTCTTATATTCTACAAGTACGGAAGAATCAGAAATCAATCTATTATGTTCATTTACTGAAGAATCAGAAATTTCCTCTGCCTGTGTTATGATCATTAATCTCTCTTTCCTCAACACACACAGCGAATTAAAGAAGGCTAAAGTAGAACCATTCCTCTTCTCATAAGACTCTAGTTCTCTCTTAAGTTTTGCCGCTTCAGGATCCACGCTAATTTTTTGTAAAAAGAAAACTTATATCTCTATTTTCCGTTCGTATCTTTAGTGGAAGAATCGCTGAAATTTGGAAATGAAGAGTTTAGGAGTTAGTCCAGACACAGTCACTTATAATGTGGTCATAGATGAACTTTGCAGAAAGGGAAATTGCACGAAGCAAATAGGTTGTCGGAATTGCTGATTCAAAGAAGTGTGGATCCCGACGTTTATACTTACAACATTTTAATGAATGGTTATTGCTTGGCAGATAGAATTGGTGATGCAAAGGAGTTGTTTGAATATATAACTAGAAAGGGGTATGACTAACAAACAACATCAGGTCAATACCCCTAGGTCAATACCCCTTGTCTAGTTATAGAATCAAACAACTTCTTGTATCACCAATTTTATCTACCAAGCAATAATCATTCATTAAAATGTTGTAAGTATAAACATCAGCATACACACTTCTTTGAATCATCCATTCCGACAAACTATTCGCTTCGTCCAATTTCCCTTGCTATGACCACATTATAACTGCGTCTAGACTAATTCCCCAACTCCATTTCCAGCCTTTCTAGTAATTAAATTAACTTCACTGAACAAGCCCTTAAAGAAAAAGTGTAGAATCTGCTAAAGGAATTGCCTCTAATTCATAAATTCATTCATTTTTCTAATAGGGCAAACCTTTGGGGAAGAATTCGGGGACTTTTTGCTGCTCTTCGCCACAATTATAACAGTCTTCAATGAAGACGAAGACGGAGAAGATAAAGCATAACCGCAACCGCCAAATGGAAATGTAGCTGAACGGTGGTCCAAGCTTCAGGAGTTAAGAAAGAATAACTACGCAGAAAAAAAAAAAAAAGTCAGTGAATTATCAGGAACAAATAGTTTTGGAGCAGATAATTATCGGTGTGAATGATGCAGAATGTAAAGTTTCCAATCTTAATAAGCAGAAAATCATCCTAAAGGCAGTAACCTAGACGAAATCAAAGAACGAAACAATAAAGAAGCGATCAGAGAAAAACTGATTCAATGATCAGAGAATTGAATAGCACTACATACACTTTACGCTTTTTTTGGTAGCAGAGAAAATACCGGGAATTATTTTGTTTTCTCACCAACCAAACAGAAAGTCAATTATCAAGGGAAAAACAACGAAAAGAAAAGCAAAATTTAAACTTCTGTGCAGCAAACATTTATTAAAAAAGCAAAAACTAGATCCGACAAATAACAAAATTAAGAGCAGAAAATTAAAAATAAATTAAAAAAACGAAGAGATCTGACCGACCTTTTTCGATAGAAGAGAGACGCTCGTGATTATTAGATCTGAGTTTTGTTGTTTTCATTATTTTTGCGATGCAGGACAAATGGGTATCTTTTAATTTTTAAATGAACAATTCACAAAAAAAAAAAAAAAAGGTACTAAACGGCATAGTTTCTACTCTTACAAACACGTTCCCAGAAAACCCTATAGGTTTTAAAAATTACAAAGAGACCCCTACGATCTGAATTGATCTAAGAAAATAGCAGGTAAGCGGCGGACTTATAAAACGCTAGATCTGGGCAAATAGCAAGATTATATAGGTTTGAAAACTTACAAAAAGACCCCTACGATCTTAATTGAGCTAAAAAAGTAGCAAGATCCGCAATGGACCTAGAAAACCCTAGATCTAAAAAAATAGTAAGATTCCTAGATCTAAGAAAATAGAAAAATTACCAACAAACTTGAGGAGATTGATGGCATAAGATGACCAAAATTAACGATCTGATCGTACAAGAGAAGGTTCTGATACCAAGTTATTTTTTTGTGAAAGAGAAGGCTATGAAACCAAGTTAATTTTTAGTGAAAAAAGTCTACACATATAAACTATTCGATAGGAATACTGATTCCACTTACTTGATGATGTGGGACAAAAAAACAACCCGAAAAGCCTAGACTATACTGTGAGCCCAAATATAATTGGCTTTAAGCCCAAATATATAATAATACAATTAACAAATGAAACAAAAATAAATAAATAAATCAAACTAGAATGCACATAAAAATTAAATGTTAGCGTATATATATAGTTTTGATATATAAAAATATATATTCTTTTAAGATCAAGGAAAACAAAATTGCGTTTTGTTTCTCATAGATGTCTAATCCAATTTTATGTTTGATCTTTAGAAATATCTTATCTAAATGTATTTTCTCTCAAGTTTCTGCATATTAATTCTATAATCATGTATTTTTTAATTTTATTTATCCCCCATTATGTATATATATTAAAAAAAATAGTCTATCTTTATATTTAATTTTTATATTCTCATGATTTTTTCTCATTAATTTATGATTTATTTGCTAAGTGAAAGCATGAAACAACCTTTTCTACTGTTCTCATACCCCCGACTGAACACAAAGGAAACATAAACAAAGACAAAAGAAACAATCTGAACAACGTAAAGAACTTAGAACAAGAGAAAGAACAAAGCATAAAGGAACGAAAAAACTTACAAGTTGACGCAGTGAAAGGCTCGGACTCGAGTGGTTAATTTCGAAAATATGATAGAGATAAATTCCCCAAAGTAATAAGAGACTTTATCGAAAACTTGAATGAATAACTAGGCGCATAACAAACCTATTTATAGTTGACTAATCATAGTTCTACTAGGAAAAGTAGATAAGAAATCTTAATACTACTAAAACAATGAATTAGAATCATAATACCGTTAAAATAATAAATTAAAATCCTAATACTATTTAAACAATAAATCATAGAATAAGAAATCAAGTAATATTCCTACATCACAAGTGAAGAGCGTAGAAGACAGAATACTGTATAGCCGTAAAAAAAATTAGAGCAAACGACATATTCCCACTTGAGATTTAGAGAAATCCCAAGTTGATACCCCTGACTGCATTTATTCTAGATTCTCACCCTTAAAGTAACGTTTATTTCCTTTATTTTAACAGATTCCTAACTTCTCACTATAGCACGGTGCACGTTAGCATGCTAAAGTGCTCCGACGCTTTCTTTGGCATAACATTAGCTCATTTTAGCAAAAAATGCTCAAGTTAGCAGCATTCAAGCAGGTGGTTTTTTGCTTTTTCCGACCGATTTCAAAGTTCAAAATTACTTCCGTGACCATCGTTGAACTCCCACAACCTCCTCTGCAAAACCTATTCCTTTTTTTCGACCTCACTCACCATTTCCGACCAACTCTAATAGTCATCAACGGTGTTAGTTTAAAGGTGCGAATTAGGAATAAATGCAACCAATAATATCAACTTAGGATTTCACTAAACCTGGGTAAGGGAATTTGTCGTTTACTCAAAAAATTATAGGAAAGGGTTAAAGACGAGCGTTATGAATTTATAGTAAGTGTAGTCCAAATCCTGTTTAAATTACGTTTCCTGTTTCAATCTTAAACTTAACTACTTTTTACTAAACTCTTTAATTTTTCCTAAAGAGACTCTTAACTTTATTTTAATTTACATTCGAAGTGGAGAATGATCACACTCACCATACATGGCTCCAAAATTATGAAAGCATTTCTAAATAAGGAAGGCAGGGAGCCATTATAAATAACTACTATTTTCCAACACCAAATAATTGGTTTTTCACATTGCTCTTTGTGAATAATAAACCTTTGCTTATGTGAAATTCTAGCATAAAAAATGTACATTTGTTTATATAAGAAAAATACAAGTATTATACAACAAGTAATAAATACAAGATTCAATGTCAAGATCATATCCCTTCAGTCCACAAAATAATGAGGAAGGAATGTGCTCAATAAATTAGCTAAGCTATTATAATTTATAAATGACATTCATTTTATTTCTCACTTGGCGTCAAGATAAGTCCAATAATGATTCACTTCGTTTCAGGAAAAAGCACCACATATAAGAATTGTTCATATATCTGTCTCCCTATAACCATCAACCGTCCAAATCTCTCCTACAACTTCGAAGCAAAAGGGAACAGGGTGACATCCAAGATTGAAGAGGTCATACACAATCAAAATAGCAATTTTGTCCATGAACCCAAGAATGGAAAAACGGCGATCAGCAACCTCAACAACAATGGTTTGTCTCTCATTCTCCCTATCCTACTCAGTTTACCTTTCTTCTGGTGCTTTGGTAGCTCGTTTTCGATTTGACTTGCTGAGCTTTTAGCGGCTTTCTCGTTTCCAACTTTCTTGTCTAGCTCATCCCAACCACCAAATCTCGGGCCACTTTTGCCACCTTTCTCATATGAACCACCGTCTGTTGCCACCCATGACTGATAACTTCCCCTACCTTTGCCAGCCTCATTTTCTTGTTTAACCTGGCTTGTTTTACTATTTCTTGTAGCTCTTGCAAAAGGTTTTCTTCTGCTCTTGGTCCTGGATCTGGATTTTGGTTTATTGCTTGCACTCCCCCAAACTTTATCAACTGCAAGAGAGACTAATGACTGTCCTAGAGGAACTGCTAGTGCCATTAAGAAGGCATTGGGGCCTGTTCCCAACAACAATGATATGGCAATGGCTGGAAAAATCCAACCAAAAGCTCTAAGTATCTGCAGATGGTAGCAAATTATCATGAATTCTGTAAGGGATCAACATTACATAAATCTAAAATTTTCAAGTATACTTGATATATAGTAAGGATATAATTTACTGCTTGGGAGAACTAAAACTGAACAATATTGGCAAACTGCAAACGAGCTAAATAAAGGGTCAGAAGAATACAGCGCAAAATGAAAAGGCACAAGACTTGCATGTATTGTCAAGGAAGTTTGATAGTGGTAGCAAGTTACAGTAAAGCTTCATTTTTCTTTAAGCTTTTCGAATTTAGCTATTCACCACCTTACCCTCACTGCTATCATAAGCATTCATCTAGAAGTAAACAAGTAGGACAGAAACATTTCCCACACACCACAGTCCGCAGTCTTACCTCCCTAGGATAACTGTACTACTAAGCAAAGCAAATAATTTCAACATGGCAGAATACTCTAGAAATTGTACTATTTACTCCTTTATATTAACCCACATAAAATTTTGTTGACTTCCACAAAAGTCAGCGTGACCTGCTAATAGTAGAAGAGTTCTTTGAATTAAGAACCATTTACTGCCCTTTCTGTTTGATAAGTTATGTTACTAAAACTTCTTAAGTTCTTGAAGTTGTCCTAGCAGCAAATATAAGAAAAAGGGAAATAATGATGTAGAAGATGGATATACAAATTTAAAGTCTCTCCCCTTGACCAATCATCGCATCACAGCATAATAATCAAACAAATGGAATTTAACTAATGTGTTATGCCACAAGAAATTTTGCAAATACCCTGTGTAAGTACTTTTGATGCTTTATGCTTGGTTCATTGTTGTCAAGTATGTACTAACTTACAAAAATGTAGCGATGCAAGTCAAGAGATAAGTGATTAAATTAGTATAAATTTCTCCCAATCTTTCCCTTAGGTACCCTTCTGTTTTCTAAAACCCAAATGACCTGCCCCATAAAATGAACAAAGTGGACAGCTGAAGTTCTATGCTTGGCAAAGACAACTGCTTTTGGAATGAATTTCAGCTAATATGGATCTTACCAAGCATAGTGAAAACTTAAATTGTTTATAATTGATCTCAACTGCAGGATTAGCAAACAGAACAAGATAATATCAAAGATTTTTCTAAGAAAATTATTTATAAGATTTCAACATGCTTCAAATATAATTAAAAGAAAATGAAAATTTTTCCATAGGCACCTCATTCAACTTTATCACATTTCTCTGCTATCCAATTCAAGCAACTAAGTAACCGAAATTGAACTGAAACAATTACTAATTCAAACAATTTCAAGAACAAAAAAGAAAATTTTATTTTATAATTACCTTAAAAATCCAAAACTCATCTTCCTCATCAACTTCCCATGGATTATCAAAATCAAAATCACTGTCCTTTTCGGACCACCAGATTCTCTGCTTCGTGGAGAAACCACCGGGGTCATCATCAGCGTCGGAGTAAAACCCATCATCTTCGTGATTGAATCTGGAGCGTCCAGAGGGTGTGGGTCCGGCGTTGGCGTCCCATTTAGAGCGGTATTTCACAGGGCAACAACTCCAAAATTTAGTGTTGGTAAATGTGTTGGGGTTTAGTGAACAGGAAGTGAAGGGCGTGTGAGGTTGAAGTTGAAGAAGAAGAAAGTGAAACTGAGCTTGAGCTCCCATGGCTTCAAGACTTGCTTTTTAAAGGATAACATAATAATAATAATTAATTTATGGAAGAAGATAGGCTTTTCTATTTGTTTTTGTTTTTGTTTTTGTTTTCTGGAAGTATTTAAAGAAAGGGTGTGCTCAGTAATTCTATTATGCCTATATTAGTTTTTTATAATAATTAAAATTGCTTTTCTCTTTGGCTGAAATTAAATCATAGAGCTTCTTAAAATCAGAAATAAAATATTTTTTTGATTTTTATATATTAAATATGCTTTTTTAATTATTCAATTAAAATGACTTATTTGATCAAACACTTTCAATGCATTAAACAACTTTGAACTAAAGTTCAAAATCCAACACATACTTCATATTCTTAGATAAAGATATAAAAAATCAATCTTTGAAGTTTTTAACGTAAAAACCAGCTTCACGAAATGCAAAATGAAAGACAACAGTTAGTAAGTAATTTATGTTTTATACGTGAAATACTTAAAAACATACGTAACTTGGAATTTTCGAATAAATAATATTACATTTATAATCTAATTTTACAAACTTTCTCGCATAACCTCGATTTAATAACTTGTAATTAGTCAGCCCATAATGATTCTTACTTGCAATGGGTCTCATCTGCCCCATTACGAGCTAATCAATTACGAATTATTATGTTGGAGTTGTGAAAGAAAGTTTAGAAGATTGGATTATGAGCACATCTTTATTGTTTTCGAATATATATATATACTCAAAAACAATAATGCTAGGTTCACAACCTTCCCTCACAACCCCAGACATGACAGTTCGTAATTTGTCAATTCGCAAATGGACAACAGAACCCATTTGTGCTGACAAATTACAAGCTACCACGTCCGAGGTTGTAAGATTGGGTTGTGAACTTAGCATTACTCATTTAGAAAAAGACACTAAATAGAATGTCTCCAAATTTGCTTTTTTTTTCTTCTTGTAATCAAGATGTTTGGATTAGTTTACGTGCAATTCGACTAATCCTTGGAGGAGACTAGCACAACAACCCACCATCACGATCCCTCACTTAAATCACAGATACTAAGATGAGAAATTGAATCTGAGACCGCGCGTTTATCTACACTATTACCAATTTATCATAACCATGTGAGCTACCCAATAATGGGTTAAATTTGGTTTTGTTGATACAAGGAAGTTGCTATATTTGTGATGCAATCTATATTTTTCTTGAATTTGAGCAAACAAGATTTCTTAATTGATTTAATAGCAGATAATTAATATAAATATGTGAAAGTTTAGACATGAATCTCAGTTTATTTTCTGAACCTCACAGTTAAATTAATGTCTTATACTATACCATATACGCATAGCATATAGTTAAGATTTCTACAATTCAAAAATAATTCCAAGAAACAATTTAGATGATTGGATTTAAGTAATAATAATTAGATAAATCTAAAATTAGTCTTCAAACAATCACAATCACTTTCTCTTTATCTTTTGATATACAGTAAAAAGAGAAAAAACCAAAATAAAAAAAATAAAAATTGGAAGAATCGACTTAATTTGTCTAAGATTCTTGTTTACAGTCATTCTACAAAACCAAACTCTTCAGAAATCACAACACCTTCTACTAGCCAGCTACTTCAATACATGTAGAAAAAGCCTTTGTAAATCTAAATCAAAGTTCAAAAGAATTATCCTCTTCCAAAATTTGCCTTGCTTCACTCTTTTCTTCATCATCAATCACTAAATATGGATTCTTCTCAACCGGCCTAAAATTGTAGAAAATGAACATATAAAACGCCAGGCTCGCTCCCTCCGCCGCCGCATTCATAATCCATTCATATCTGTAATACACAGTCGCCCCTATTGCAGGAACCAGAATTCTTGTGAAATATAGATATCCCACCACAACAATGTAGAATTGCTTGAAAAGGGTTAATTTTTCCAGGTTCTTAGCCGCTTTTCCATCAGTTTTTGATGCCTCTTTCAGGCTTCTTATCGACCAAATTATCGGAAAAAATACAGCACAGCAACAAATGATATCAATCAACAAGAACATATGATTCCAGGCCATCCAATCTCTTGTTGAAGGTCCAGTTTCATTGATCACAACATAAGCTATGTTTTCCAGGACCTGTAAAGGAATTACTGTCATCAAAACGTTTTTTTCGCGTTCCTGAAGGTATGGTTTCAGGAATGACCAGCCAGTGCCTATCAGGATTATCACAGTGAACAACATTATGCCTTTGAAGAATCCGAAAATGTAAAATGCCACATCCCAACCGTGGGGAGTTCCAGTATTGCTCACATACATTTTGTCCTCGGAGGCACAGATCATTTTCAGGGCCTTTACAAGAAGCAATGCAGCCATTATCATATGGATTTTATCAACTGTTTGTCTTTCTTTGATGCAAATGTAAACCCACAAACCGAAAAAACATGTGTAAATGAGGAAGAAAATGAGATAAAGTTTTGGTAAATGTGTTTCCCCTGCAGGGAGATAATCTTTTGCACCATCTTTCATATTATACATTTCAGTTTTAACATCCATGGAGACCTGAAATTCGGGCTGGCAGTTTCCGAAAAGCAAAATATATTCATCAGGATCGTCGATGGCTACAGAACCGGCATAGGTTGAATTAGGCACAAATTTTTCTATTCTGTAGACCAATTTCACATACCTGCTTGATAAAACACAAAAGTCAGCAGTGTACTCAGACTCATTCACAATCTTCGGAAATGCAATGTCCCTGGCGAGGAAAAATCCCAGGGAAGAAGGTTTGAGTTCTGCATTTGGTTGTTTTGTTTTCCATGAAATATCCCTGATGGTAATAGCCGTCTTGCCACCTTCTGCAAATCCGAAACGCTCGAATATGATCATCGACCGCGAATCATCGATAATGTGAGTGTTCTTGATCTCAGAAAAGGAGCCTGGAATGCTAGAGATGATGATGAATAATGCAAATAGCGTATAGTATTTGAAATGTTCCATGGTGTTATAGCGACTGAAAATTTTTTGGGGACGACGAGAGATAATTAAACAAATATTAGTGAAATAATGGTAGAGGTGAAAACATGCAGATGGATGTGAGGTTTTCCATGGAATGGTGCCTAGATTTGAGTGGTTAATAGTTGTGGTATGAATAAAAGAAAAATGATTGGCCTGGCAAAGATTTGGGGGAGTGAAGGAACAATCTTAAGACATGTGTTGAGTTTGCACTAATACTAGTAATGAAATTTTGTGTGTTAGGATTGTTATGTTAACAGGAACGATAAGAGTTAATTAATAATATGAAATCATACTTTTAGCAAAATAAAATATACCTAAGTACAATCTTCTTATCATAGGTTTTAATTTTGAGCAAGAGAAATACTCTATACAATTCAAACTGAAGCCCATTAGTTTATTATGGGCTCAAGCCTCAATATGAAGCTACAATCCCAATTTGGAATTCTTGCTCAAATGGTCATGTCACATTACTTGAGATGAAATAATCAAGAAGTTTACTAACTCTTTTTACTAATTTTCTTTCACAAATATGACGTAACAGCTCTCAATTGGTTAAGTAAAACTCATTGTTAAGCAGGCGAGACCTATTACAAACTGACTAAGTGTAAACTGTCATGTCACGTTTATAAGAAAAAGTTTGTGAGAAGGATTTGTGAGTGTAATATTACCTTTAGGAAATAAATTGGAAAATATAAGAGTATTATAATGAAAAGTTAACAAAACTTTGATAAATCTCAAGTCAGGTTATTCACATTGGGATTCTTGGTCCAAATTTTGAAAAAAATCAGTGCTTTTACATGAAAGAATAACGAATATAATTGTTGTAAGGTAAATCCACCTTGCATAGATTCATGCCACGTGTCCCAGGAATGCACTATCACCAGTCCGCGTGTTACCCTGTTAGAGGGCTACTTCACTTATAAGTTTACCAGAGGCTACTTCATTGATAAGCCTCAACTTGTGTTGACAATCAGGTAATGTGTCACCTCATGGGAGAGTTATGTCATGTGCAAGACCACCTTAGGTCGCATGTCACTCTCTGTAAGGGTTACTTCACCCATAAGTCCATCAAGATAGCAATGTATAAAGGGGTCTCTCACCCTCAAAAATGATCTTGGAACACTCTATTTTCTTGCTGTTAAACCACCTCATTTTTGTTTAGGATTTAGATCGCTTGTACTCATAATAAAACACTAGAAAAGCAATAAAATGACAGTGGACGTAAGATTTGTTTTTGCATCCGAACTATTTTAAAAATCTTTTGTTCTTTGTCTTTATTTATCGTTCTAGCATTAGTCCAGCACGAAATTACCTGTTTATTACAAACCTTTGCGTAGATTTCCTCACAAGATTTACGTACTTTTCGTTGGTATAAAAAATCGAATCAACAATAATAAAACATTTTCTTATATTCTAAAATAAGTCTAGAAAAGTTGCTCTTAAGTTGTTTTTCTTTCTAATCAAGCATTACAAGATTAAACAGAAGTAAGCATTTTTTAATTATCAGATCATTCCTAAACACACTAACACCTAATAATATGAAAAACATCCAACCCTTTTTGCAGCTTACTTTAATGTGAGATCGCTCAGTATTTAACTTATCTGTTTCATTCAGAAATTATTAAATACTCTCTATTAGGGGCTTGATAATTTTGTTAGAGTTTGTTTGATATTTTCTAAGAGATTTTTTATACTTTCTGAACTAAACAGATGAATGTAATTCTAAGCAATCCTGCAAAAGGGAAATGAAACAATCTTTAAATTACATCATAAGGGAAAATATGGGGTCGGCCCAAGCTAAGAAACAAAGAAAACGTTGCCAGAAAACAAATGAAACGACAAGAAGCTCATTGCCACATTTATAAAGAATATTGTATTGTATAAGTTGTGCCACACCTCCCGGAAATAACAGAATATTATGAAAGAAAAACTTTTGGACAAGAGCACCAAGAAAATGGGATCTAAAATACTCAATTCATGTGTTAAGGGCCTAGATTTTTCCTCTCTTTTTGGGCCAAACTAAAGAGATGTGTAATTAAATTTTCTGTAAATTTTGTGAGCCTCAGAAACTTTATCTCTACACTCTTGGAGCTGAACAGCCATCAATCAAACAGTGAGCGCGACACGACCCATCAGAGTGGCCATTTCTGACTACCAAATAGTGACAAACACAAGCCGTGTGAGGTTCAAGTTGTTGCGGAGGGCTTAGTGGCTTACATTTGAAAACACACAAGAGGTTTTTTGGCATTACTTGAAGAAAATGATTGTCAAAGTTTTGCTGATTGCTCAGATTTTCTCTGCAAATGGGATTATTAGAAGACTTTTCAGAGAATTTGTGACACTTGACCCAGTTATACTATGAGTATGGTCTATTTTGGACTAAAATCATGTAGTTTTACACTTGACACCTGAACTACTAAGGTGATTGAATGGTTGGCTAGAGATTCTTAGATGTATTATTCAAAAAGTTCTGAGTTTAAGTCTCTCTTCAGATGTTAATAAAGGTAGTCACTGAAACTCTTACTCAACCGATAGTTTCATCGTCCTGAAAGATTAGTTGAAGTGTGCGTGAGTTGACCTAAACACCCCGATTCACTAAAAAAAAATAAATAAAAAGAAAAAAGAAAAAAAAATGTAGACAACTGTTACAAATAAAGGCCAAATTACATTTTTTTCAGCCTGGTTGGGGAAATTATCAACTTCCCAGCCACTGTTTCTTACCATTTGATACTGATACAGACCATGCAATGAACCATTTGCCCTCAGAATTATGAATTTTATAATATAAAATTTAATAATTAAATGAAAAAGTAGCAAATCCGGAAGAATAAGAAGAAAATCTTGTTATTAGAAGACTTTTCAGAGTGTTTGTGACACTTGACCCAGTTGTTATACTATGAATATGGTCCATTTTCTGAACTAAAATCATGCAATTTTATGCTTAAAATTAGCCAAAAATAATAAAATGAAATGAGATGTCTAAGTCTATATTTAAAATAATACTAAGTATACGTAAAGCTGTAACGATAGGCACTCGTTATAAATGATTTCAGATAAAGGAGAGGATCCGTTAACATCATATTATTATTTTATACGTGCTGCAACTACTCGACAACCTGTTTTCCGCATATTCGGAATTAAATTCATACATTTCAATCATATAATAGCGGCATTGCCAGAAATTCCAAAGGGATAAGTCTTAAATGCTCATATCAATCAATGTATCTCATCCAATATCCGGCACCATCAATATTGGGTGGCTTAGCATAAATTTTATAGGTGAGCAATGAACTCTGAAATGAAAAACACCATGTGATTGGTGGGGCATATGTTATGGGTTCTTCAAACTACTACTATACATTATCAACTTGATTAGAACTCCCAGCAGATCTGTATGGCATCACCAATCAATGATAAAATATACAATAAAAGGCAAACTTTCTTTGTGTTTTGGAACCTTTTTTGTCCCCTTGAATGGCATATAGTGTAAGCCAAAAAGGAGGATTCATTGGTCCAAAAAATACTTAGCTTTATATGGAACCTTTAAGATTCTACATCTTTCTCTTGGAAAAACAAACCCTAGCTAGTTGTTCATAGTACTTATTATGATAATTATCAGGATCTTCTCATGATTTGAGTTTTTTTTTTTTTTTTTATATATATATAATTGAGTGATAAACGTTACCCAATTAACTACTCTTGGGTGGCTAGAGTGGTTCGATAAGGACTCTTGGATGTATTATTCTAAATGTCTTAAGTTCGAATCCCTCTTCCATTGCCTAATGGATAGCCATTGGAGCTCTTATCCAATCAGTAGTTCTAAAGTCTCTGGAGATTAATTGAGATACGCATAAACTGGACCAAACACCCCCGGTCATCAAAAAATAAAAAATTTACCCAATTGGCAGAATTGTCAAATGATTCTGTGACTGCAAAGAGTGTGATTGTGAATGAATATGGGAATAAATTCCTGTAAAAGATACAAGTAATGTAAATTGATAGATTGATAGATTTTGAGCATCAGGTTCGTTATCTGAATTGAAATTCACTTCATCTGCGACCAGGCCAGTTGTTATGAAGTTGCATGGATGGATGGAGATTAGAGGGTATCTTATATCATGGGTTCGTCAAATTGAATTACACTCCTCTTAGATTTTGTGTATTGATTTATTTTATTCATATAAACACATTATTCTTTTAACAGAAAACAAATAAGTTCAAACATGAAGAGAATGCTAATCGGCTAGTCCAATATTATATTGACAATTTGCATCAATTTGTGATATGAAATATTATGACATATGGTCTAATATTCAAATGGTCAGTTCTAATGTTTGTTTAAAACACTACCGGAAAAGGTGAACACCCAATGCAGACCTGGCGTCGCTACAAAGTTCTCATGCGTTGAGCCACCCCTCTCGAAGAGCATAACTTACACCGACAACTCGTCAGAGCCATATCGACGCGTAACAATGCTATCCTTGATCTCCTAGGATTTACTATTGTTATGCCTGAAAAAGTAGGGCTGACGCAGAGTCTTGTCAGCATGGGGTTGTTAGAACTTAGGAAGGTTCTGCGACTGTTCAAACGCGACCACGTCGCGCAATGACGCATGTGGCATGCCACTGTCAGTGCAGAGGGTGAGTGTCAAGTTAGCGGATGGTTGGAAATAGTCCACGTGTCCAATCTCTACAAAAGTCGAGGAAATCACTCAGGCAGGTGAGCAATGAGTCACAAAGAATGATTTGCACGGTACCTATCCATTTACAGATTTAGTAATCATTACCTTGGCTTATCTCACTATAAATAGAGGACTTCCCTCTCATTTACAGGATTAGCTAAATTCATTCTAGAATAGCTTACTCTCTCTCTCTTTCTTGTATTCTCTAAGTTGTAATGCAGTTCGTTGAATTCGACGTGACCTTACTGTCATTAATACAATATCAGTGGACGTAGGATTCGCTTTTGAGCATCCGAACCACTTTAGACATTATCTTTCACTCTTTATTTAACTAAATATTTTCATATCGCGTGTGACTTCTAAGTCCGTTTAACATTTTTTACGTGCGAATAGTTGATGTCAAAATCAAGTATCAACAACTATATATCATACACTGTGAGGATTTTTATAAAAAGACATGTGACAAACTCAAAGGTGTCCATAAGCTTTTCATGTGAAAATTGCCCTTTTGTTTTGCATGACCAAATGTGGCTCGAACCGCTCGGTCTCATTGTTAATGAATTTGCCCCGAATGCTCACTTGGTAATTCAAAAGAGTTCCTCTTTGCTCAAAGGAGCTCCACATTGATTAAATGAAGAAGGTTTACATCGCCGAAAAGATCTCCATACCACTCAAAAGAGATTTATATCTCTCAAATTTGTTTTGTTCTTCCAAAGGAGGTCCACATCCCTTAAATGTGTTTTCATTGCCCAAATGGGGGAGCATTACGAGAGGAAAGAAAACCCCATTGCCCAAATGTGCCTTAATACCCGTACACTGATTCAATCTCATAAAATTATTAAACACTGGATTAACTCATTGTATGCATTTGAATCATCAGTTCATAGTCGGAGTATACTATTATCTTAGAATCTTGGGTATTGTTGTTGGATATAGTGTATACTTCTCTTAGCCTTGACAGATTATTTATCTACGACGACTCATTTGGGGTCCCCTTCACAATAAGCCCAATGTCTAATTGAGTTTAGAATCAGTTTACTAATATTTGGGCCTGTGTCGGGTGAGATTCGGATAAGCCTAAAGGGAGTTTGGTTTCTATTATTTATTTTCTGTAATAGTGAAAAATCTAAATGTGTGAAAAGAACAGAGAGTTGGATTGAGTTGTCGTTGTAATTGTTGCAGAGTTCTTATAGTCAATAAAATTCTCTATTTGAATATTGGACGTAATTCTTTAAAGTTGAACGAACCAGGATAAATCATTGTATTATGTTATTATTATATGTTTTTCTTGGAACGTATTTGCTTTTAGTTTCAACAACTATCACTACAAGAAATCTCCTCTCTACAAACGAGGCCTTCACCACTGCCAAAAATAGCGCTGATATAAAATACTCCTACTGACATGACAATGCATCGTAAAGTTGTGGTATCTTTCTCGATGACTATGGCACGAATAAACAATCCTAAGTATAGAAATAAATCGGCAATTATTGTTAGTATTCGCATTAAACCTATGTATAGGTTTTACCAGATGAATAATGTTAGGTCCACAACCAAATCTCACAACATTCTCTCACAACTCCCAACGTGGCAACTCGTTATTGGTCAATTTATAAAATAGGTCCCCCCCCCCCCAACCCATTTGCGAATTAACCAATGATGAACTACAATGTCGAGGGTTGTGAGAGAAGGTTGTGAACTTAGCATTATTGTTATTGGATATGTTATGTCTATCAAATGGGCAATTATTGTTAGTATTCGCATTAAACCTATGTTTAGGCTTTATCAGATATGTTCTGTCCATTAAAATCTAAAAGTGCACCATCAATTGTGCCTTGAATTAGAAACATTATATGAATATAAAACATTGACTACCTTTGGGTGATCAAGTGATTCGATAGGGATTTTTTAATGTATTACTCAAGATGTCCTGAATTCGAGCATCTCCTCAATTGTTAATAAGAGTATCCACTGGAACTCTTATCTCAAAAGATTAGTTAAAATACGTATTAACTGTCCCGAACACCCCCAATCATTAAAAAAAAATTGTGAAACAATAAAGCCAGTCAAAGAAAGACGGCACTAACAAGCTGCTTTCTGTAGGGCCTGGGTGTCAACTTGAGTTTTAAAATACAGTACATGCAAGTTTCAATTAAAATGTTTTGTATATTCATTATTAGTAACCAATAAAAATTACCCCTCTAAATAAAAATATCATACAACGTGTTTTGTAACACTTATTTTTATCAAACATGCACATTTGTTGGTGGTGGAGAAATTTCATAATCTGGTGTGGTGGATTCATTGGTAGGCTCAATTCTTCTCATCACAAACGCCGGTTTAATTGATGGATCATCTTCATCATGATAAGCATATGCAAATCCCCCGTGCCTCGTCATATCCATCCCTTGCATCTCATCATCGTTTGATATCCTTAGCAACTTCATTTTGTGTAGCAAATAAAATAGTGGACCCATTGTAGCCGTCACCCACCCTGATACCACTAAAATTTGTATAATCTGAGCAGCCAAGAGCCGTCCTCCGCCACCCATAAACAACCCGAACGGCCTCCCTGGCCGCCCCGGATACACTTCGTTCACATATGCCTCCTTCGCGAATAGGCCCGTGAAGAGTACGCCCCATGACCCGCACCCACCGTGCAATTGGGCCGCCTCAAGTGGATCATCGTACTTGAGTTTCTCTGCAAGCTTGTTGCACCCGATTAAAACCCAAGCTGCTACGAAGCCACAGATGATTGCAGCCCATGGTTCTACCACTGAACACCCCGAGGTGATTGCAGCAAAACCCCCTAATAAACCATTGCAAACATCAAGTACATTCCAGTGACCCGCCATTAATCTTTTACTAAACAGGGTGGTTAGAGCTGCTGTGCACCCAGCCAATGTAGTAGTGACAGCTGTCCTCCCTATAGCACTCCATTGTCCATAATACCCTCCGCTCTCACCGTAACTCTTCAATATAGTCAAAAACGAACCCGGGTTAAACCCATACCAGCCGAACCACAAGAGAAACGACCCGAGAACCACCAACGACGCACTATGTCCACGTAACACCACTGACCGGCCCGACCGGTCAAACCGACCGACCCTCGGGCCTTCAATAAGAGCACCCCACAACCCGGCGATCCCACCGACCATGTGAACCACGCCCGAACCTGCGAAATCGATCACACCAGACCCAAATAAAAGGTTGTCTGCTCGGGTCGGGCTGGCCCACCCGTCACTGGACCAAAACCAATGGGAAACTATTGGGTAAACGAACCCGGTTAAAAAGGAGGAGTAAATCAAATAAGCAACGAACTGGGTCCTCTCAGCAATGGAGCCACTGGTAATTCCAGCAGCGGCTATGGCGAAAGCCCATTGATAAAGAAAGAAGCTGTAGTCAATCTGGCTTGAAGGAACGTTTTCGAGGCCGAAGGAATGGTAGCCAATGAAGCCATTAGAGGACGCGCCGAAGGCGAAGGCGAAGCCGAAGAGGTAATAAGAGATGGCTCCGGCTGCAGCGTCGAGGACGTTGGTGAGCATGATATTCATGGTGTTTTTGGCGCGAACGGAGCCGGCGCAGAGCATGGCGAAGCCGAGCTGCATGGCGAAGACGAGGTAGGCGGAAAAGAGGAGATAAGTGGAGTTGACGGCGTAGGAGGTGTCGGAGAGAGAGTTGGAGATGGTTTGAAAGCGGGAGCAGAGATAAGTGGCGGCGGCGGAGGTGTCATTGAAGGAGGTTCCCAGAAGAGGAGCGAGGTCAGAGACGGAGCAAGTGAGGGTTGACATGGTGGGAGAAGAAGAAAGAAATGTAGAAACAAGAATCTGTAAGAAAGTAGAAATGGTGGCTTGGTTTTTATAGAAGAAACGAGTGGTGCGTGGAGAGAAGGCAAGAGTGTTCTATATAATTTTCATGTATGCATGTACGATGGATACATTTATGCATGTATGTAGTGATGTATGAGTTTATAAAATTTCCTCCTCAAAGTTTGTGGAGAATACACACACATACAAGAGTTTCGGGAAGTGACAAATATACCTCAAAAAGTATATTACTTTTCCATGCAAAGACTATAATACCCTTTTCTAATTATAAATTTTTTTTCAGTTTTTATTTTTATATAAATAGTTATATTTATTAACCATTTTATGTAATTACTTATAATTAACATAATTACTTTAGATTCTTTTTAGTTTTTTTTCTTCACTTTTTATATAGTTAAAATAAAAATTGAAAAAAATAAAAACTGAAAAGAATATAGAATTATAAAAGGGTATTAATATTATAGTTTTTATACGAGGAAGTAATCACTTTTTTGGATACATTTGTCACTTTTTGAAACTCTTGGATGAGGGGGAGTTTCCTTCAACCTTGAAGAGGAAATTGTTTTGAAAGAGAAATTATATATTTGTTTGTATGTGGAAGAGGTGGTCCAAATGCATGTTAAAAAATGAAGTGTTGCATCAGATGGAAGAAGTAAAAATAGGGGTTTTGAGGCTTAAAGCTCTATTAGCAATTGAGCAAGAATTTGAACCCATAACCTCTTGAGTAATATATCTAAGAGTCCATATTGAACCATTCAATCACTTAAAAGTAGTTATGTCGTCATTCTTTTCTTTCTTGTTTTTTTTTTGTAAATTTGGTGACTATAATAAGAATAATGATACCTATATAAACTAATCCATATAAACTGACGTGACAATTGGTCATTAACTTTAATTTTTTTATTTATCTTGAATTTAATATTATCTAATCACATTATAACACATAGTTTGTATGAATTACACAGTAATATTATTCTTATAATAAATTAACCATTCAATAAATCTTAGTTAAAAATATATAATGATATTCATAATGACATAAAGATGACCATGCATGCTTCCCTAATTTACTGTTTTGGTCCCCATCTCTACAAAGTCTTTGGATACTTAAACAAATTAGGTAACAAGGGTTGAAAATAATTAGCATAATATTTTATGATTATTTTAAAATTGATGACCTCAATTAAGATGCCATTAGTGTATAAGAGCAGATTTTGCTCTTTATTTTAAAGAACATATTTCATATAAATAAAGAATATCTTCATTAATTTTTAAATATAAATAATAAAATTATTATTCAAATCCAATAGATATTTTAAATTTAATGAAAATGCTTTTATTTTTTAGACTTGATATGAAAGAAAATTAATAAATAAAATGCATAGAAACTTATAGTTTATTAATTAAAATTAAGATAGAGAATGAAATTTGACTCTCTAGATGTGAAGAGTCAAAACGCATTCTTTAAGAGCATCTCCAATGGTGCTCTTTATTTTGGAGAGTATCTTTTATATAAATAAAGAGCATCTTCATTAATTTTAAAATATAAAGAATAAAATTTATATTCAAATCCAATAAACTTTTTAAATTTAACGAAGATGCTCTTTATTTTAAAAGAAGAGACTTAATGGGAGAGATAATTAATAAATTAAATATATAGGGACTTGTAATTCATTAATTAAAATTAAGGATGGAGAGTAAAATTTGACTCTCTAAATGTGGAGAGTCAAACTCACTCTTTAATTTATATTTTAAAGATAAATAGTATGTTGGACTCTTATTTTTATGGATAAACTCTTTATAATAAAGAGTTTGGGTCATATAAAAAGTCATTTGAAGATGCTATAATTTATATTTAAATGATAAAAAATATGTTGGACTCTTGTTTTTATGGATAGACTCTTTATAATAAAGAGTTTAGGTCATATAAAAAGTCATTTGGAGATGCTCTAATAAAATGTGGCGCCAAAAGTCTGTTAATTCTTATTTTTTATTTTTTTTATTTTTTTTTATGATTGATAGCCCTTGTAAATACTTTAATTTTTACTATTTTGTAGAAAAATAAAACTATTTTTGCTTATAATATTGTTGCCAAGTTTATAATGTAGTCAAGGAAGTTTACTATATTCCTTGAGTTATTGAATTCAAACTTTAAGACTGTCTACTGACTACTATAATAACATTATAACTTATTTGGTCCTTTAGGTTTATAGGGTGTTCAATGTACTCTAGAGATTAGTTAAGGTACACACAAATTGACCCGAATATCCCGATTACCAAAAAAATAGTAATAATAATAATGAAAGTAACTAACAAGAACCTAAATTATTAATTTCAAATGACAAATTGCAGTTCAAGATACAGAGAATCTCATATTTGATAAGTACATTAACTGCTGTATAATCTAAATTAATTCACCCAGAAATCGTCTCTTACCTATCATAATCACTTCCACCACATTATAAAAATGGCAAGCGGGATTGGGAATCTGAATATCACAGATCCATTGACACAACTCCCAATTGGGGTTTATCATATTTTAATGATGTTTCTTTAAGAATTATAATTAGTTTAATGATTTTTTTACTGGGGTTTTGATTGTTTAATCTGCGAGGCAGCGAATCGTTCATGCTGCCACTGGGCCATTGATAACGTAAGAAATGATGATAATAAAATTTAATTATTCTTCAGTAGCAGATTTTCTAAGTTTGAAAGCCTCTCAGCTTTTTTCCAGTATAATAAAGATAGGAAAATGATAAAGCCACCGAAGGTTGCGCATCGAATTTGTGCACTGAATGACGTGATAAAATCCTGACCATTAATTGATATTAACTGATAATAAATCAATGATCAAGATTTTATCACATTATTCGGTACACAGATTCGATGTACAACCTTCGGTGGCTGTAACATTACTCATAAAGATAATACTACGTTGATAAACGGATCACATGAGCCCAACGTGAAGAGTTAATAATTGATTTCTTATAAAAATAATTCGCCTGATAAATTCATAAAAACCAATTATCAGTTGTCACGTTAGATTTATAGTAAAAAATGTGTAAAATTCGTTTGTCAGTCAATCTTTATTGTTATCATAAACAGCCAATAAAACCATCAAAATGTGCTTCCAGAAATTCAGATCTTATTGTTTTATATTAGATTACACAAGGTCAATTACAATGTCACTGTCCCCAAAGATGAAAGAAACTAGCATTCTTGCTTCCAACTATTAACTACTCTGAAGGGAAATAAAATACTAAAAAACCAAAAAAAAAAAATGGTTATCTCAGGTCTGCCCATGCACAGCAGGTTAGAACTTAGAACATGTTGCAATTAGCATAATTTTGTGTTGAAATTATGTCAATCATAAAAAAATTGGCACTCGAAGTGTATCCTAAAGTTCATTTTCATCATTCAAAACAGCATAAAGATTTAACCGAATGATCATGCTTGTGGTTTACTTCGACAAGGTTTGAGATTCGAGTTCCCTTATGGACACTTACATGGTCAAAGGAAATTGTTTCCTGTTTTCCAAAGATTGCAGGGTTCAATGGAGGCTCTACTTTCAAACTCAGGCTTACAAAGCAATTACGGGGCTCGAAAGTCACCCTTAGCATGAACCACAAGCAACCAATTTTTCTGTCTGATGCTGATGAGATGCATATATTGAATATATGAATACTGAAAATGAAAGATTCAAGCTATGGTGATTAATTAAGTCCAAAAGCCATACACAAGCTAAGAACATGACCTCTCAAATTGGTTCTGGTCACTTCCGACGGAAAAAAATAGATTTTTTCACAGAAGAATTACGTATACAATATCGAAATGACAACCATAAACTTAATTAATTAAGCAAAGTCTTAATCATAATTATGCTAATTAGAAGAATAAAATAAAGCATCTTTGGCCTATTCCCTCACTAGAATGACCTTTTCATAAGCTGAAGAATCTGATATAAATGATAAAGAATTCATGAACGGGCAAGCCACTGCACAGCGTGTTTAGTCAAGATAATTACAACAGCAAAAAGGGAGGAGTCAACAGATAATAAACAAAAGCTCTTACCTAAAATATCATAGTTATGCCACATCAAATTCTAAGAGCAGTGTTGAATCAATGTCATACATAATAATCCCTCACCTCCAGTTGAAGGAATCTTAATTTTATATGGCAAAGATTCACCAAGTCCAAAACATTGATGCAAAACCAAGTCAGCTGCAGTTTTCACTTCTTTGTCTTCACAGTTGGTCAACTAACATCAACCTGCACATAAGACAAACATCTATTTTTCCAACAAAAAAAAAAATTCAGAACATCACAGAAATTTATCATATAACTTAGGAAAAGTATCATATAACCTGCACTACAATCATATCTTTATGGCATGCCTGAATTTTTTTTCTCTTATGTGAAGAAGTGATCAGTGGTACTGTGTCCACCAGTTTCGTGGTGGCTGGCTGGCTGGCTACCAATGCCAATACAGTATTTCCAAAAATGTCATGGTTTTGTTTTTTAGCAATGCAACTGCTATCTACATTCTTCTGGGTGTAGTACCAACAGAGTATTTCTGATGCGAACCTACTTTCTGATACTAGTTTAATCACCCACAAATTCACAGCATCAAATGTTCAACCATCAAATATAAACAATCTAAACATTCAGAACTTCAAATATGTATTTCTTGATAAAGTCAGGTTTACATTCATGGATGGACACTTCTAAATACTAGAATCTAAATGACAATTAACAAGGAAAAATAAATGGTACTGCTACACTGGACTTCGAGGGCCAGCAACCTCCCCTTTTCTCTATTCTCAATTCTGTGCTTTTCCACGTCTGTTGCTCCCTTTTTATTCACTTCCTTCCCTAACAGAATTTCATTCCTAGCCACTAATCTGTTGCCACCTGTTTCTTCACACTTTAGCTGCTCTCTTAATCACAATTGATTCCCTGGTGCTTCCTCCCACGCCTCCTATTATAAACCTTCATTTCGCGTGTTGTATCAATACCTTCCCGAAGAAGAGCCACCTTGTCCTCAAGGTGGAAGGAAGGAAATTGGTAATTCAGGCCGTCAAACTCTTCCCAAGTATTCTCATGGTGGGGTAACCCTTTCCACTTAACTAGAACCTCGCTTTGACCATTGATTAGTTTGCGCACTTTCAGCACGTCTTCTGGTTCGACCATGAGAACCAGGTCCTCATTTAAGGAATCGGGAAGGGGTTGAACGTTTGGTGGAGGAAAGTTGGCTTTCTTGAGTTGGGACACATGAAAGACATTGTGGATACCCGCAGTAGCTGGAAGTTCTAACCTGTAGGCGGCTGATCCGATTTTCTCTGGGATTCGGAATGGTCCATAAAACCGAGGACTTAGCTTTTCATTGCAGCGGCCAGCGTGTGATTTCATGCGGTAGGGCTGTACCTTAAGGTATGCAGATTCATCCACTTCAAACTGAACATCCCGTCTCTTGGCATCGGCCGAACTTTTCATGCGGTTTTGAGCCTTATGTAAATTCTCCTTAAGCTCCAGGAGAATATTGTTGCGATTCTGAATCCGCTGATTCACTTCATCCACTCGGGAGCTGTGGTCTGCGTATTTCAGTAATGGTGGAGGGTCTCGTCCGTAGAAGGCCTTGAAAGGACTCATTCCTCGCGGAGCTACTGTAAGTAGTATTAAACTAGAATTCTGCCCACGGAATCCAGTGAGGCCACTGCCGAGGTTGATTGCCTACAAAACAATGAAGATAAGTTTTCAAACATCTGTTAACAACCTCCGTTTGACCATCTGTCTGCGGGTGAAAGGCCGAGCTCATATGAAGCTTAGTTCCAGCTTGCTTAAATAGTTCTCCCCAAAAATGGCTCATGAACACTCGATCGCGGTCCCAAACAATCGTCCGTGGAAAGCCGTGGAGTTGTACCACATCTTTGATGAATGCGGCTGCCACTTCCTTGGCTGTATAAGGGTGTTTGAGTGTGAGAAAATGGCTATATTTAGTGAGTCTGTCAACGACCACCAAGATAGTATCCACATTGTGTGCTTTCGGAAGCCCCACTATAAAATCCATGGAAATATCTTCCCAAACCTGGATTGGAATAGGAAGAGGCTGCAATAAACCAGCAGGTCGCAAGGCTTCATATTTGTTTTGTTGACACACACTACAAGAGTTCACATAATTTTGGATATCCCGCTTCATTCCATCCCAATAAAACACATTCATCAGGCGCTTATAGGTTCTGTAAAATCCAGAGTGGCCTCCAATCGGGGAGGAGTGAAATTCATGCAAAAGTTTTTGGATATGAGGGCCTTGTTTCGGAACAACCAACCTGTTTTGGTACATAAGGTGTCTGCCTTTGAGTTTGAAATGGATATGGCCATGAGGGTTAACCATGAGCTGTTGGGTGAGCTGCCGCAACTTATCATCTTGTTGGATGGCCTCTTCCAGTTCTTCGAATCCGTCGAAACAGCTCATTGAAATGGCGTTGTTCTCCACATTTGCGGGCCGCCGGGACAATGCATCCGCAGCTTTGTTCTCGGGCCCTGAGCGGTATTGTATTTCAAATTGCAACCCCAATAATTTTGACACCCATTTTTGCTGCTCTTCATTCAACAACCTTTGTTCAGTCAGAAAATGAAGGCTTTTCTGGTCAGTTCTAATGATGAAACGTCGGCCAAGCAAATAATGTCTCCATTTTTGTACTGCCATCACGATAGCCATCAGTTCTCTTTCATAAACCGACTTGAGTTTCGAATTTGCGGATAGCCCTTTATTGAGAAAAGCAAGCGGCCTTCCTTCCTGCATTAATACAGCTCCCAAACCACAACCAGATGCATCAGTTTCAATGAGAAATTGTTTAGAGAAATCAGGCATTACCAACACCGGTACACTGGTCAGGGCAGATTTCAATGCCTCAAAAGCTTCCTGAGGTTTCTCACCCCATATGAATGAATCCTTTCTCAATAAATTAGTCAAGGGAAGAGCTATCTTACCATACCCTTTCACGAAGCTGTAATCGCTGCCGACCCTCAATATCCTGTCAGGAACCCTCTGAATGTTTTCACATCCTTTGGTTGGGGCCAGGTGACAATACTTTCAATCTTTGAGGGATCCACAGCCAACCCGTGTGCCGAAATGAGATGGCCCAAATATTCTAATTGGGGTTGTCCGAAGAAACACTTCTTTCGGTTGGCCTACTGCGATGTTTTAGCGAGGTTCTCGAAATGTGAGACTGAGATGCTGCATGTGGTCGGCCATTGTTTTGCTGTACACCAGAATGTCATCAAAGAATACTAGGATAAACTTCCGAAGGTATGGCCGAAAAACCTCGTTCATCAAAGCTTGGAATGTGGACGGGGCATTGGTCAACCCGAATGGCATAACGAGGAACTCGTAGTGCCTCTCGTGAGTTCGAAAAGCTGTCTTGTGGGTATCCTCTGGTTGCACTCTGATTTGGTGGTACCCAGACTTCAAATCCAGCTTGGAGAATACCTTGGCCCCTCCAAGTTCATCGAATAACTCGTCAATCGCGGGAATGGGAAACCTGTCTGGGATTGTGACTTTGTTGAGTGCCCTGTAATCAACGCAGAACCGCCACCCATCTTTCTTTTTAACCAGTAGGAACGGACTGGAAAAAGGACGATGCTCGGCTTAAGGATCCCTGAAGCTAACATCTCACTAATGATTTTCTCAATCTCATTTTTCTGGTAATAGGGATATCTGTAAGGGCGAAGGTTTGGGGCTTGGGCATCAGGACTTAAATGAATGGCATGATCCTGAGGTCTACTTAGTGGTAATCCTGGCAAAGGTTCAAAGACAGACTGAAATTTGGCTAACACTGCTAACAGGCTACTACTGACACTAGCTTCTTCATCCGATTGTTTTTGTAATTGCCCAAATTCAACCAGATAACCAGTCCTTCACTCTTCAATGTTCGGATCATTGCTTTCAGGGAGACCATTGTTTTGCTCAACGCCGGATCACCTATAAGAGTCACCATTTCTTTACCCAGTTGAAATTTCATGACCTGCTTTCTCCAATCCATTGTAGTTTCACCCAATGTTTCCAACCAAGCCATACCGAGAACAACATCGGCACTACTCATGTCAAAAGGAAAAAAATCTTGAATTATCCGTACCTCCTGAACTTCTAAACATACTACCTTACACTCGCCCTCACTCCTTACCTTATATCCATCTCCGACACGTACCCCAAACGATTGTGTTTGTGTTACAATAATGCCTAACTTTTCAACAATCTCCTTACTAATGAAGTTGTGGGAAGCCCCATTATCAATCAAGATAATCACCTCCTGACCCCTTTATACTCCCTTTCAACTTCATCGTTTTTGGTCCATTGATTCCAACAACCGAACTCAAAGAAAGTTCAACATTACCTTGGCCTTGTTCTTCCATCGTTGCTTCACTGATTTCCACGTCACCTAGATCCGGATCTTCTTCTTCTTTGTCAACTAAAATTACTTGAAATTGCTTGTCACCACACTTATGACCAAAGAAGTACTTCCCATCACACTTGAAACATAAACCTTTTTCCCTCTTTCGTTGGATTTCTGCCTCTGTCATCTTTCGAAAAGGTAAATCGCATCGTGGTGGCTGACTTCTATCGAAGGGCCTGAAAGTGGTAGACGATTGTTCGCGGGGAGAAGGATGAAACGATGAACCCATGGCGTTACTCTCTGTGTTTCGTCGTCCCACGTTGGAGACTGAATGGGAAAATGCATTTGATTTTAGTGATTCATTTGAATTTGGGGATTTGAGTGAATCGGGTCGGGTTGAAATTGGGTTAAAATTTCTAGGTCCAAAGTTATTTGACCCAACATGAATACCAGGTCCATTCCATCTATTAGTTTTTGCTAGGCCATGCTTTGCCTCCTCTAAAGCCTAGTTGCGTTCCTCCACTCTATGGGCTCTCTCTATGATTTGAAGAAGTGTGTTGGGCTGTATCAGTCTTAATTCGGCCCGAATCTCTGCCCTCAGCCCATTCAAAAACGCAGCACTCAAGATTTCTTCCTTTTCTTCTACCAACAGAGCAACCACCGCCTCAAACCTGCCTCTAAATTCTGCAACTGTACTGGTTTGTTTCATGGCCATAAGTGTCTCGTAAGGGTTACTATCTTAGGATCCACTGAATCTCTGAACTAAGGCGAGTTTGAACGATGGCCACGAGTTAATCGGTGCTCTGACCTCCATCCACTGATACCAGTTAATAGCTTCCCCTTCCATACATACTGCTGCAGATGTGAGTCTCCCTTCATCTGGAATTCCATTTAAACTGAAGTACCTCTCAATTCTGATAATCCACCCATACGGATCTTCCCCCATAAAAATAGGTAACTCAAGTTTCGTCCTCCTACCTCACTCGCATCCACCGATCCTCCGCCTGCTCCGACTCCATCCATACCGATACCGCTAATAGCTTCCCTTCCATCTCGGAATTCCATTTAAACCGCACTCAATTCCCGATAATCCACCCATACGGATCTTCCCCATAAAAATATAACTCAAGTTTACGTCCTCCGCCTCACTCTGATTAGCCCCGTACTTCCGAGATCCGCCGATCCCTGTTTTGGTTTTCCCCACCCTGGTTTCTCACGTTCCTGGATGATGATGGTTCACCTCGTCCAGCTTCCTCTTCATCTTTTCTTCTCATCCAACTTTGTATCTCCACCATATACTCACGAATCGTTCCCATGTCAACTCCCAATTTCGTCACTTCTCTTTCCACATTTTCTAGTCTTGATTCCATTCTCGTTGCTACCATTACCCACAATTGTGCTCTGATACCAAATTGATGCGAACCTACTTTCTGATACTAGTTTAATCACCCACAAATTCACAGCATCAAATGTTCAACCATCAAATATAAACAATCTAAACATTCAGAACTTCAAATATGTATTTCTTGATAAAGTCAGGTTTACATTCATGGATGGACACTTCTAAATACTAGAATCTAAATGACAATTAACAAGGAAAAATAAATGGTACTGCTACATTGGACTTCGAGGGCCAGCAACCTCCCCTTTTCTCTATTCTCAATTCTGTGCTTTTCCACGTCTGTTGCTCCCTTTTTATTCACTTCCTTCCCTAACAGAATCCCATTCCCAACCACTTATCTGTTGCCACCTATTTCTTCACACTTTAGCTGCTCTCTTAATCACAATTGATTCCCTGGTGCTTCCTCCCATGCCTCCTTTCTTCACACTTCTAAATACTAGAATCTAAATGACAATTAACAAGGAAAAATAAATGGTACTGCTACATTGGACTTCGAGGGCCAGCAACCTCCCCTTTTCTCTATTCTCAATTCTGTGCTTTTCCACGTCTGTTGCTCCCTTTTTATTCACTTCCTTCCCTAACAGAATTCCATTCCCAGCCACTTATCTGTTGCCACCTGTTTCTTCACACTTTAGCTGCTCTCTTAATCACAATTGATTCCCTGGTGCTTCCTCCCACGCCTCCTATTATAAACCTTCATTTCGCGTGTTGTATCAATTTCTAAGCATAATATCTTATTCCAAGAGTATATATAACAGAGAAGAAAAACAAATGAGTTTTCAAAACTTTGATTATATTGGTATCGTATCAATATGTATTCTCACTGAATGTTTGTGCATTCTAATACTCATAGGAGTATCATAGGGGATGAAATTCTAATACTCATAAAAGGAGTATCAAATGGGATGAAACTGAGAGCCAAATTAATAGTCATTTGATGGAGTACATTTCAGGTCCTTTATAGCCTATATCAGCATCTTTTAAAACCAGCCTTCCAAACGTTCTTGCCACATCGCTTTCCCAGTTTCAACCTGCACAATATTGAAGTAAATAATAGGGTAATGATTACTGAACGTAATAGCTTTGACAAAATAACACTATGACTTTATAACTTTCAATGCTCAAGAGTTTAAAGAATGGCAGTAACCAACGTTCTAGTGAACTTCAATAAACATTTGAAGTGTAGAGCAAGCAAAAAGCTGATCAACTGGGACTCTTAGCAGTATATTGCTCTTATAATCAGGTGAAAGGCAGAAGGCAGTAGACTAATCTTTCTCATTAACTGAATCAAAACATTCTGTAACTTAACAGTCAAGTGTTTTGGCATATAGTAGGTGAAAAAACATTATATATAATACAGCCGGTAAACAGAGGGAGCCAGTTCCAGTAATTCACCTTGCAAGGATCCAAAGAAGCCTAAGAAAAGCCACAGAGCATTTTCTAATCTGGGACAGTGTTGCCAAGTGCTCACCACTTGTGACGCTTAGATCAGCAATGAAGATGTCCAGCAGCCCATACCAGCAGCCATTGGTGTTCTAAGTTCATGACTGTAAAAACATAAGGTGCGAACAAGATGTACAAAGGAGGCATCCTTAGAAGTCTAAGACAAGCTCAAGCTAAAAGAAGAATCTGGAAAGCTGGTCTTAGAAGAAGCCGACTTGGGGTATGAAGACTCCTTGAAATGTACTTGTATCAAGATGCTTATTAATTCTGCCCTTAGTTTTATCTCCTTTGATACTCTATTTGTCAGTATTAAAATGCACAAGCATCTAATAATCAGAATACAAACTGATGCAATATCAATATCACCAAAGTTTTGAAGGCTCAGTTGTCTGCCTTCCCCATTATATATTCTCAAGGAATAAAGATGACACCCACCAGCAGAAAGTGTAACTTAACTCAGATTCTTGGCATGTTACAACTGAGGTTTATTGCTGTATAGAAATGTCTTACAACCAGAACAAGGTATCTAAATATGTTTCCATGAGAAATGAGATAGAACACGAATTAATTAATGCTTCAGCCATCAGACCGTGACATTGATTCCAAATCCACCCAGCATTGCTAGTGAAATAATAGAATTAACTTGTGTATATGGAAGAGTATCTCAGATTTACAGCAAAACTCAGGCAAGATAACACCAAAAATTGTCACTTTTCCTTTGACGCAAGTTGTCTCGCATATAAGAAAAGCCCAACAGTAGTGAAAGCTGACAAGACAGTGGACGAATAGCACATTGCAAGTAGAGCTCCCCTCAGAGACTGCATCCAAAAGTTTTCAAGATAGTGAATAATAGTGCCTCATAGATTAAGATGAGACACAAGGTTACACATGAAATAGAACATTGTTTTGAAGAACCTTTGCCAGCAGCAAAGCATTGTCATTTGCATACTGCAATGAGCTCTCAGGAATGCTCTGGATGCCTTGACCTAGCTGCCATGAAAGAATCCTACATTGCAATTTTGCATAATACTTATATTATAGAACACTCTTTAATGCTTTTTTGTGATAAATGAATTCAGAAAGAAAACTAACAGCTGAAGTTTGATATTTACCCAAAAAAAAATGCAAGCGCTGCACCAATGTTAGCTTTTTCTGGTGTTACTTCAACCTGAAGTTCTCCAAACTACAGTAGGAAATGACATATGTATTAGTGTTTCATGTATCTGCTTGAGGTAACAGCCTAAGAAGTTCAGAGTTTTCACCAACCTTGAACATTCTAGTTTCCTTCTTTGGTTGCTCATCAGCTGTTGACATTGAACTTGCGGAGAGAAGCTTTCCAGTTGCAATCATCGTCTTTGCAATCTGTAAAAAGGATCAATTTGGATTTTTGAATATTCAAAACATATATTATACTTTCTCGGGCTAAGGTAGTTGTTCTAGACCATTACAGAATTAGAGGAGAAAATTCTAGGAGTGGCATGCCAGTGATGACTAATGACCCCAATTAAAAGTTAAAAATGAAAAATTGTACATTCGTTCTTTATTTTTTTAGTCTTCACACTGCAATTTGTTCCACAAACTTGTAAGAGAAAATTATGTATAAATAATAATAATAATAATAATGAGAGCAACCACAGAAACTGCAGGTTATGCAAGATACCTTTTGTAGTTCACCTTGACCATACTGTCCCATTGATTGGAACCTCCTTCCAGCAGATATCAAGCGCTTGCCAAATGCTAAACCAGCAAATAGATGGAAACAAGCTTCAGAAAAACACTTTAGAATTTATCTAAAGCATCAACTGCAGATGCTCTTGCTCTTGCCTGATTTTGCATTGTCAGTTAAGGAGCTCTCTAATGCAGGGAGTTTATTTGCTAAAGCACAGGAAGTTGACGTGTCAGCGAGTTCCCAGGCTCGTGCGATATTTAAAAGTGTTTCTCCCAGCTCTTCACCACACTGAAAAAGGAAATTTGAGGAAATAATTTTGGCATTAATAGTTTATTCCAACCATACAATAAAGCTTATAACTGATGCTGAAAAGACCTGGAATTAGATTTAAATGCCAAACAACTGATGACTAACATAAGTATGATACTTTGCACAAATGAATGAAAGTACAGTCAAGACTAAAAATGTATCAAAGGGCGTTCATCTATTCTACTAGTACAGATACTAAAATATTTTAATTTTGAAACGTACTAAGTACCAAAATTCGGAAAGTATGCCACTTAGTATATAGATCTTTAGTGTCATATATTTATTAGTTGAAAAAAAGTTGTTGAAGAGATTACCTTTAGTTGAAAGATCCAGTAGACTAAAAACCTATACCGAACTAGAACATTGACATATAAGTGCTTTAAAGTTCAGGACAAAGCTTCGTTTCTAGCTGTAATGAGGAATAAAAAACTGACGTTGGTTAGAAACACCGAGAATATAAGTACTAAACATGAAGGCGAATTAAAGTTATAACTGGCTCTACCCATATTCCTAGCCTAGTACTAAGAATTCTGACCAAGATTCAATAAATACACAGCATCAGTATTCTTCTTTTTTATAATTAAATATCTTGTGTTTGCATAAATTCTTAAATATTAAATGGTTCATGACCAAAAAAGAAAAAATCGATATTTAATTCACTTTGCTACAAAATCCCAGTTCAACAATCAATCAAAATACAAAGGGGAAAAAAAAAAGTTCACCTCATTGATAACTGGCCCGTTTGAAAGATCAAAAGCAGCATCGTTTAGCTACAGCAGAACAATAAATAAATAAATAAAAAACACCAAAACTTGTCAATTCATATTTCATATGCTATAAATCAAAATATGGCAAACCAACTATAGATATAACATAACACGGACCTTAAACACAAAACAAAATAGACTTACATCTATCCGAAGATCATTTGGTAGCTGTGCAAAATAATCAGATGGAAGATCAAAACAATCCTGCACCACCACCAAAAAAAAAAAGGTCAAAATTCTCAAAAAGGAGTTCCAAGAAGTGAGGTGGATAATAAAAGATGTAAGAATGTTATAATGATGCTTACAGCGAGATCTTGAAGGAGAGATTGGGGGGAAGGTGGGAGGGAGTTGGGGGAGTCGGATTCGGTTTCAGTGAGAGCAAAAGAGACAGTGAGAAGCTTTGAATTTGAGAGAAAGGGTTTTCTGGAGATTTTGAGAGAAGAGATAGAGTGGGGAGTTTGGTGGAAAAGAAGGGTTGGAGAAGGAGAAGATGAAGTGAAGGATTGAAGGAGAAGAAGAGAAGAACAAGAAGATGAAGAAGCCATTAGCAAGTGAGTGAAGTGAAGATAGGCATCCATAACTAAATTTGGAAGTTAGAGTTAAGATTTTTTAGTGCATTGGGACCCCCATAACCCAGATTTAAGGATAAGATACGCACAACACAATTGATTTTCAGATAAGGTGGGCTTCAAAGGGAAGGTTCCTCGTATCGGAGGACTCCCCTTTTCTTTTCTTTTCACAGTAACAACCGTAAAACCATAGAGTAAACGGCTTTTTCCCACCCGAAGGTTTGCCTTTGATGACATTTTTTCATTAAAAAGTTTTAAAATATTATTTTCTCGCTTGATATTTATATTCTATTAATATCCAAAATATACTTTACTTCCTCAGTTAACATTCGACGAGTTATCAAGAGTCATGGTAGGGAGGTTTTTGTAGAGTGGGAGTTACCAAGAGTCACGATAAGAGAGTTTTTGTAGAATAGAAGCTAATGAATCGAATGATAGTGATTGATAAAATATTAACTGATAGGATCAACCGAAAATCAGTTAAGAATAAAAATCTATAACTCTGCAATGATCGACAATCGGTGAAAAATCCAGTGTCGGAGTAAGAGAGGTTTTGTACAAAGGAGACCGAAAATTCAAATAGTGGTGACAAAAAAAATTTCGTTGTCAGAATCAATTTTAGTTAGTAACGAAATATTAACTATAGGTGAAAAAGTGTCAGTAAGGCAAACCTTGGGTGGTAAAAAAATGTTTACTCTAAAACATAACTAAAAGTTGGTATGCAACTCAATCTTACAAACTTTCTTTAAACAGGACCTATTATTGAATGGACGAAACCTTTTATGAACTACCACGTCGAAGTCATGAAAAAAAATTTATAAGATTGAGTTATTTGCCCTAAAACAACTCAAGCCAATATATCAATTTCTTTTAAAAATTACAATTTTTTGCTCACGATTTAAATATACATCAACTGTAAACAAACATTTATCCTTTTTTTTGGTTCTTAGGGAAATGCAGTATAAAAATTTACTTTGAGATCTATGGTACTGAAACATCTTAAGCCCAAGGGGTTTTATAGTATATTGGTTGCATGTTGAGGATTATGAATCTAAAGTTCAGGAGTTGTTTGGTAATATAAACATTGAGTACCATGTGTATAGCTTTTGTAAACAGGAAGCTCGAACAACACAACACCACCATCAAAGAGAATTCTTCAATTTCAACTGCAGATTCATATCATTATCCCTTTTGTTCTAAGCGGCAAACCTTCGATTTCGTTTTTGAGCCGATGTTTACTCAACCAAGAATTAATTCCAAAGTCTCAGTTTGGAGTTTGGAATTAGAGTTTAAGTAAATATAACTATAAAATTGAAATAAATAGAATGAACACATTTAAATCGTTACATAATGGATAACAGTTCTTATCTCCTTTCTATCGAAACACAAGTTACTTATCTATCGGTCAAAAAATTAACCACCGGCAATCTAATTGGTTGATTGATCTACAACACAACATTGTTCCACAAAGATCACGGAGAACTATCCAAAGGAGCCAAAAAAAAAAAAAAAAATGCATAAACCCCAATATACAATGGTTTTGAACAGCACAATAAACCTCAAAAGCAACAAAATACCTAGAAATTTTCTGACAATGAATTCCTAAGTGTACTCTATAAAAATTTTATGAAGCACATTTAAGATTACTTTTAGCTTTAATCATTTTTTATCGGTCAACTCTCATTCTTAGCAACCTTTCTTTGCTCGATTTGTCCTGTCAATGGGCATTGCATCTCCGTCCAACTTATCGGAACCATTGTTCCACCTATAACAAACCACCATAACATCATGGTAAGTTGATGCATCATACATATTCATATTCAATTTCAATATTAAAATTTTTATGTACTGTTCTTTTTTTAACTTCCCCTTCTTCAAAAAGTTAGACAAAACTTTAGCTTACAAAGTCAGTTTCTAAACCTCCTTCACATAAAAAACACAAATAACGACTAAAGTGAACAATAATTGTATGAGGCAAATGGTGAAATATACACTCATATAATAAATTAATTATAAGAAAGGAACATGTAAATATCAATCAGAAAACCTTAAACATACTTATAAATTGCAAATAACAGCATTTGCCACATATAAATCTAGCAAGAGGTGCCACAAAGAGTTTAAATCAAGTTCTGAAACATGAGAAACATACCTGCTGCACTCTCCGCTGAAACAACACCAAGTTCGTTTTTTGCAGTAGAAAGGAAATAAGCCCGTGCATCTCCAAGGGACAGCTTATCAAAGGGATTGCGTTAAGGACTTCTTTTATCTTCATTTATTTATTTATTTTTCAGAGAACTAACAGATCTACTGTCAAGCCACTGTTATACAAAATGAGACATTAAAAAGATAACCAAATAATGCAATAATGTAAAATTGAGAAACAAAAGCAAACTGTTTTAAAACTATCTCAACGCTTACATATCCAGCCATTGTCCTTCAATATCCCAATGAAAATGACGATATTCCATTCCCATAACATTATTTTGTGACAGTTTTACAAGAATCACTATTTCATGATTAATAGCATACATACAATGTTACAACAGTGGGTTATTCAATTCATCCACTTCAATCGTGATTAGTATCTTGAACTATCATATATTATTTAGGCATATCAGTATCAGAAACACCACTCTACCAGCCAAACCTTAAAGGAAAGAAGAAAATAAAAGAGTGCAAAAATCATAGAGGATACAACCAGAGCTCTGACAATGTCACCAGGACGAAATGACAAATGCATATCTACTTTGTCAATCTCAGTTGCTCTAACATCTTGCTGCCTGTTAAGATGAAAAGCATTTGAGTTTTAAGCAGAATTTAGACTAAATGATAAAAATCTATCAAGCATTTGAGCTTCTGAATATGTTTTTGAAGGTATAAGTGAGGCAAGAATATAAGCTCTGCAGGAAATCGACATGGAACCTGATACTGGTTCCACACTAATTACGAATATAATTCAATGTCATTGTGCAAATTACTAACTTGATACATACAAAATAGATATATCCCTACTCTCATGAAAAATGAATTACATTATAACAAACCTGATTGTGCCAGTAAATTTCTCTCTCACAGACTTGGGGCCAACACACATGATATCAGCCGAAGCCATCCTGGCCATCACTTTAGTAATCTATCATAATAATGGGAACAAAATGAGACTTCATCTTCATAAATCTTAAAATACCGTATAAAAAGAAACAGATGAGGTTTATCAACAATAGAAGAGTGATTGTAATTATGAGACACACAATTTTCAAAAAGATAAAAAAAAATTAAAATCACATAACCACAAAGACCATTTAGAGCATGATTTTAAATATGAAAGGCTTGAAGAGTAAAGATATTTTTCAATGTACACACAAACACCAAAGAAGCAACTTCACAACCTTAAAATCATATTGAATCCAAATCTCTAACTTTTTTTTAGAAGATTAAACAAGGTCCAACTCAAACGAGCATGAAACATTGATACAACAGCACAACTGAGATTACACCCTGAACAAGGGATCTAAGAGAGCCAATTACAAATATGAATAAGAGAGGCACACCAAATAAACATATGAATTTCAGAAATACTATTTTGAAGCAATGACCTGCAAAATACAAATGATTTGGATACAAAGTTTATATATAAGTATAACTGGTAAACTTACACGGGCAATTACGACTGAACCAGGCTCTGGAACAGCACCATGGGCTTTGTGACCTGTAACTTCCACTGTTGGTCGCTATAAATGATTATGTGGAGATCAGTTCATAAGGGCAAAAAAAAAATGAATTAACATATAACATAAGATAAGCTTTCCACTGAAAGCTATTATAGACGCTTAAATGGGGGATCAACAAAACAACTACTCAGAGCAACCACCATTATCCATTAAATTAAAGAATTTCTTCCGAGATCAATTAGAACTGATTTTAATTAGAAATCAATGGTAAAATTACCACTTTTCCAAATGCTAATGCTTCATTTTGATCTTTTTATAGAAAGGGGGAAATGAAGGAATGCTTTATGAAAATGGAAAGCTCAACTGCTCACATCAACACTGATAAACAAACTTCTTATATTTGGCCAAGATTTCAATACATACGCATGACTATAAGTCCCTATCTCCAGTTATTAGGTTTTTTCAAGAAGCAAAATTTAAACATTATAAAATTCATATGTTTCTTTACCAACCAAACAACTAAAAACTTTAAAACCCTAAACTCGACTAGCCATTGCGAAGAAGCACACACCCCTTAATCCCACATATAAAATCACTCATTTAATTTTTCCTTTCCGTCACTAATGTAAAATACTCAAACTTCCCCGTTCATTTTTCACTTTCCTACATTTTCCCAGTAACCAATCACTTAAACCCCTAAAACCCACATCTTTAATTACATTCTCCCAACCCAAAAAAAAAAAAAAAAAAAAAAAAAAACGTAATTAAAAGTAAAATAATTTTTATTTTTTTATTCAGTTTTCAAAATCTTATAAGCAGCCCAACTCCTAAAACCCTAAAAAATAAAAATCCCAAAGCATAAAAACAGACTAATTAACAAGACAGTGAACGCAGAAACACAGTTAAGTTTGGTTACCTGGTCTGGAGATTCAGGAGGAGGGGATACAGTACGGAGAAGACCAGTGAGGGAAGCGTAGACGAAGCCGTTGTGCTTGGCGACGTAGGTTCCCTTTCCTGCCTTGACTTCTGTAGCTTTACCCAATACCTCTCCCGGTGTTACCATCTCTTCTTGCCCCATCTTCTCTCTACTCGTTTCTTCTGCTTCTGTTTTCTGTTTTCTGTTTCTGGATTTTGCTTTGTGTTTAGCGCAGAAACGGGAATAAGAGAGCAGAGCGTTTCATTACCGAATACTTCACTCATCAAATTAAAAATTAATTAATGAGATAATTCTTTTTCATCCCTGCTGTTTCAGTTAATTACTTTAGAAAAATCGATTTCCTTAACATCGCTAGTAATATTTGGGAAAATGTGTTTGATTAGGTTAAGATAAATTGGTGGATATGTTTGTGTTATGTTAATATGTTTGGTTACAGTAATGCTATAGACACTGGGACTATTTACTGAATTCTTACACCGAATTACGTGTCATATGACTCAGACCAGTCACGTATCCCATTAACAAATATTTTGCAAGCGAACGGCTGTTCATCAACTATAGACGATCATTCACTGTTATTAGAGTCCACATATAATGGACTCCCGTCTATACTTTAAAAAAATAAAATTGTATATAAAATACAGGGACACCTGTTCATCAGTTATGGACGATCGTCCCTGAATTTTAGACCCTATTCACATATAATGGACATCTGTCCATACTATAAAGTTTAAAAAAAATTATGTACGCCCATCCATTATTCCTGGACGGGTGTCCATTATCCCTGGATGGGCGTCCATTATTAAAATTTCATTAAATTTATGACAGTTTTTTAAAATAAATCATCCAAATAACGTACATCCTGGAGAATTTAGTCAAACATTTGATTGCACCTAAAAGAATTCAGTCAAACATTTAAACAAACATGTTCATTGCTTTATAAGTTTCCGCACAAATATATTCAAGAGCAAGCAAAATTGATTAAAACAGAGTACCTCAAGAACCCATTTGTTCGGTTTAAGCTATGAGGGACACTCGTCCACTGAATAATGGACGGGAGTCCATAAATTTTTTTTAATTTTTTTTAAAACTTTACAGTATGGATGGGTGTCCATTATATGTGGACGCCCGTCAAAATTCAGGGACGACCGTTCATAACTGATGAACAGGCGTCCTTTAATTTTATATACAATTTTATTTTTTTGAAGTACGGACGGGTGTCCATTATATGTGGACGAGGGTCCAAAATTCAAGGACGGTCGTCCATAACTGATGAACAAGCGTCCCTGCATTTTATATATAATTTTATTTTTTTTAAAGTATGGACATACTTCTATTATATGTGGACCCCCATCCATATAATATGGACAGGAGTCCATCGTTCATTTCGCATGGACAGACGTCCACATATAATGGACTCTCATCCAATAACAGAGAACAAACCGTCTATAGTTGATGAACGACCGTTCACACACAAAATATTTGTTAACAAGATACGTGACTAGTCTGAGTCACATGACATGTAATTTGGTGTCAGTCCCGGTGTCCGTAACATTATTGGTTTGGTTATGAGGATAAATAGATGGGTATATTATATATATTACTAAATTATCCTCCTTTTAAAATATTAATATAATATTATTTTTTGAATCATTTCTTTTAACATTCTATATTCGAAATTTTGCTAAAACACCTTAATCATATAAAACTTTAATTTATAACAAAATCACCCCAAGCCACTGCCGGTAGCTAGCCACTACCGTCGACCGTCGTTGAAAGTTGCTAGAATGGGGCAAAGCCATTTCTGGCCATGGATCTGATCCATGGTCGTGGAACAACCAAATCTGGTTGTTTCCGGCCATGGATTCGTGATCCATGACCGAAAATGACCTTACTAGCGCATGGCCAGTTGGATTCTACCCGTCGTGCACCGTTCTAGTGACTACAGGTAGTGGTGGCCGATAGTCGGTGGCAGCCTTGGGTGGCTGGGGGTGGTTGTGGACTTGGGTAGTTTGGTTGAAGTACAAGGGTGGATATGAGGTTAAAATTGTCCATAAATTTCTTGTAAATTTTTTAGATAACAAGGGTAGTACTGTCTTAAAATTTTATTAATAAATGTTAAAATTGTAACAAAATTAAAATTACTAAATAATCTTAAAATATCTGAGAAAATAGAGGTAATCAGATTACTACCTATATTACTAATAATAATTACTATTGGTTTTGGAAGATTACCAAAATCTTATATTACTTGATAACCAAGCGTTGGTAATTAAATAATATAAGATAACTTTACCTCAGTAATTTTACCCCTAACCAAACACATCTTGATGCCAATTATTTCAAATATCATAATTTTGGTCCGCTTCAAAATAAAAGGTCACTTTGGGTTATTAAGTAGTGTATAATAGTTATCAAATGTGAAGCAAATTAAAAAAAAAAAAAAAAAGTGTTCTTGTTATAAATGAAGTTTAAATATGCATTATTATTAGTTATTGTAGTAAAATAAATTATATACATTGAACTGTAATTTCAATTTTATTTTATTTTTCCTATTCACTACGTCTTAAGTAAATCATAAACAAATGTATTATCTTTGCAAATAATAAAGAATTAAATTGTGAATTGAAGTCATGCACAACCCTTTAGTTTGCCTTTATCGCTAGGTTACCCATGGATTGATAATTTAGAATTTTCACAACAAAGTATTAAAAAGTATAGAAGAGTGTGTTAGATGAAAAAGGGTAGTAAACTTCTTGCCATTTTACTTTTCTGTTTTACCTTATTTTGTCGTTTAAGGAGTTTATTATTTAATTCTTTATACAGCTGTAATTATAGGAATTTGTTATGCTTTCTGTTAGTTTGTTACAGAGCACCATTGTATAAAGGCCACGACTTCCTTTCCTTTTTCAATACATACAGTAAGTAATATACAAAAGCTTCATTGAAACCTTCATTATTGCTCTCGCTTCTCCTTTCTTTTATTATCAGTTTGCTTACATGGTATCAGAGCAATGAGAGCAACGATGGACGACCTCAACTCGCATACACCACCCGATTCTCCAACCCATTTAAACCTTCACACAAACCCACTCTCTCGATATCTCAATCTTGCTGATCCCACAAACCCATACCGATTAGATCACGGTGATAGTCCTTCAATCACTCTCGTTGGTGATTTGCTTACCACTGAAAATTACCCAACCTAGTCCCGTACGATGAAGCGTGCCCTACGAGCTAAGAACAAGCTCGGCTTCATCGACAGAACCCTAACCAAACCCAGTCTTCTCGATGACCCTTTACTTGATCTTTGGCATCGTTGTAACGATATGGTAGTGTCATGGATTCAAAATTCCATCACTCCCTCTCTCAAATCAAGTGTTGCCTTCGTCGACGATGCAAATGATATTTGGCTGGATCTTCATGAGCGACTTTCTCACCAAAACGGGCCTCGAATTTTTCAATTGAAGAAAGTTTTGTCTTCTCTTTCCCAGGAACATGATTCAGTCAGTGTCTATTATGGCAATCTCAAGACTCTCTGGGATGAACTTTCAATTTATGATCCTCTTCCCCATTGTACCTGTGGCAATATGACAATCCTTTCGGACCGATCCCAACGGGAATGTGTCCTTCAATTTTTGATGGGATTAAATGACTCTTACTCACCCATTCGTGACCAGATCATGCTTTTAGACCCTCTTCCCCCTGTTTCTAAGGTGTTTTCCCTTGTACAGCAGCAAGAGCACTACCACCAAATAACCTCCCATCCCCAACCTTCAGAAACACTAGCTCTTGCTGTCAAGAAACCTTATCACTCTAAAAATCCTACCAACCTCAAAAAGGATCGCCCCTATTGCACCCACTGCAAAATTTCTGGTCACAGTATGGATAATTGCTTCAAACTTGGCAATGCTGAACCTCATCGTTGTTCTCATTGCCACATGACTGGTCATGTTATTGAACGATGCAATAAATTGAATGGGTATCCACTGGGTCATAAGTTCCACAACAAACCACCGAGTTCTCATGCTAATCTTTCAATTGTTTCTGAATTTGATGGTGTTGGTGAGGACAAGATGAGCTTAACCAAGCTCCAATATCAGCAGCTACTAGCTCTACTCCAGCCTCAGGATCCTATCTCGGCTACTGTCCTGCGTTCCAGTTCCTCCCCTCATCCAGTTTCTCACTCCAACATGTCTGGTATATTCCATTGTTTTTCAACACACACACACGCCAATTTGGCTTCACCAAACACTACTTGGATCATTGATACTGGTGCTACAGATCACATGGTCTGTAGCACCTCTCTGTTTTCATCAATTACATCTACAGTTTCATATTTGGTTAAGCTTCCCAGTGGAAGTTCAGCCTCTATGACTCACATTGGTACTATCCATTTAACTAGCACTGTTATTCTCAGAGACGTTCTATGTGTTCCTTCTTTTGGTTTCAATTTTTTGGTTTCAATTTAATCTCTGTACCAAAATTCACAAAATCTGACAATTGTTGTTTCCTTTTTTTTCTTCCTGCTGTTTCATTCAGGACCTACAATCTTGGACAACGATTGGGAAGGGTGACTTGCTACATGGGCTCTACAATTTCAATTGCTCAGTCGTGACCTCCACTGCTCTTACCAATTTTCTTTCCATTTACAAAGACAAACCACACACCAATTTCACACACTCTGCTTCTATTACACAGAGTTCTACACCATACAACCTATGGCATTATCGCCTAGGTCATTTATCTAAGAATAGGCTTCACTTAATCCATGATCTCTCTGTAAACACATCTTCTATTAATGAAATGCCTTGCACTTTGTGTCCTTTGGCTAAGTTTCACAAGTTACCTTTTCCTGACAGTGTGCATTCCTCTTCTACAATATTTGAAACCATCCATTGTGATATTTGGGGACCTTCCCCAACTATTGCTCATGATGGTTCCAAATATTTCTTGACTATTGTGGACGATTTTTCCCGTTCTACATGGCTTTATTTACTTAAAACCAAAGCTGAAACCCGCAAGTGCATTGAGTCCTTCTACCATTTAATTGAAACACAATTCAACATGAAACTTAAAATCTTAAGAAGTGACAATGGTGTTGAATTTCAAATGACAGATTTTTTTTAATAAAAAGGGTATTATTCACCAACGAAGTTGTGTGGAAACCCCTCAACAAAATGGCATTGTTGAGAGGAAACACCAACATTTGTTGAATGTCACTGGAGCTCTCATGCTTCAATGTGGTCTGCCCTATAAATACTGGAACCATGCTGCCCTCACAGCAACTTACATCATAAATAGACTTCCCACACCCCTTTTGAACAACAAAACGCCATATGAACTTCTTTTTAACCAAAAACCCACTTATGCTCATATGAGGATCTTCGGATCTCTTTGTTTTGTTGCTACTATTTCACAAGGCCGAACCAAATTTCAACCTAGAGGTCGTGTTTGTGTGTTTATTGGCTATCCTTTTGGAGTTAAAGGATATAAACTTTTAGACCTTCAAAACAACACCATTTTCATTTCACGAGACACTATTTTTCATGAATTTGTGTTCCCTTTTCACAACATCACTTCTAACTCCTCTTCCTCTCCTTTTTCTCCATCTTCTTCTTTTTCCATTCATCCACATTCAACTCCACCTCCTGATTTTAATTTCTTCCCTTCACCTCCATCTCCTCTTTCTAACTCCACACATAACTCTTTTACACAACACCCTTCTGGCCCTACACCTCTCCATACACCTATACAACCCAACCCCATACAAATCCCTGCAACCGTATCCAATAACAGCAACCTACCACCTACCTCTCCTTCTTCCACCCACACCAACATTACTCCCCAACCTACCATTAGAAGATCCTCCCGCACTAGAACAGCCCCTCAATACCTCAAAGACTACCACTGTCATCATGTCATGCAGCACCCTTATGACCAATCGACTTCCAAGCAGGTTCCTATTTCAATAGGTAAACCCTTTCCCTTATCTCATTGTTTATCTTATCATAAATTTACTCATGATTTTCAAGCATTCACCACTTCAATTTCCTTGTATACCGAGCCTCATTCTTACAAACAAGCCGTTAAGGATCCTGCCTGGTGTCGTGCTATGGAAGCTAAAATTGAGCTTTGGAAGCTAATCATACTTGGATACTCACTGACCTACCAGCAGGTAAAAGAGCAATTGATTGTAAGTATGTTTACAAGGTTAAGTTTAATTCTGATGGAACTTTAGAAAGATTGAAAGCTAGGTTGGTAGCTAAAGGCTACACTCAAGTAGAAGGCGTAGATTATGTTGATACCTTCTCACCTGTAGCTAAGTTGGTCACTCTCAGATTTTTACTCAGTGTGGTAGCCATCAAGGGCTGGTTTTTACACCATTTTGATGTACACAATGCTTTTTTAAATGGTGATTTAACCGAGGAGATTTACATGAAACTACCCCCTGGATATACCAAAGGAAAACCTCACCAAGTGTGCAAACTTATTAAGAGTTTATATGGCCTTAAGTAAGCCTCCAGACAGTGGCATTCTAAGCTGACCTCTGCTCTTATTTCTTTTGGATTTCATCAATCCAAATCAGACTATAGCTTGTTTACCAAACAAGAAGGAGACTCTTACATTGCCCTCTTAGTTTATGTTGATGATATCCTCGTTGCTAGCAACTCTAATAATTCAATCTCTTCTCTTAGAACTTTTCTTAATAATCGGTTCAAGATAAGGGACTTGGGTTGTCTAAGGTATTTTTTGGGCTTAGAAATTGCACGGTCATCCAAAGGAATACACTTATGTCAGAGAAAGTATGCCTTAGATATCCTTTCAGATTCTGGTATGTTAGGCTGTACACCTTTAAAACTACATTTGGAACAAAACTTCAAGCTTAGCAAAGAGGATGGAACACCCATTTCTGATCCCAGCATTTATAGGAGACTTATTGGCCGACTATTGTACCTCATAATAACTCGGCCAGGACATCAGCTTTGCTGTCCAATTGTTCAGTCAGTTCATGGACAAACCTATGTCCACTCATTTGGCTTCTGTGTATAAACTTTTGAGATATCTTAAATCCTCTCCTGGTCAAGGCATTCTTCTCTCCTTATCCTCTCAAATTCAGCTTAAGGCCTATTGTGGCAGTGATTGGGCCTCATGTCCTGACTCCCGCAGATCTATCACCGACTATTGCATTTTTTTAGGCCTTTCACTTGTCTCTTGGAAGTCCAAGAAACAATGTGTAGTCTCTCGATCTTCAGCTGAATCTGAGTACAGATCCATGGCCACCACATGTTCGGAATTAACATGGTTGCGCTATTTATTGCAAGATCTTGGTCTTCCTCATCCACAGTCAGCATTCCTTTTTTGTGACAATCAAGCTGCATTACACATTGCTGCCAATCCGGTCTTCCACGAGAGAACCAAACACTTTGAGCTTGATTGCCACTTAATTCGAGATAAAATTCAAGATGGAAGCATCATCACTGCTCATGTCACTTCTCAGACCCAATTGGCTGATTTACTTACCAAAGCTTTGCCCTCATACCTCATGCAATCACATCTTTCCAAGATGGGAATAGTTAATATCTATTCTCCATCTTGCAAGGGGGTGTTAGATGAAAAAGGGTAGTAAACTTCTTGCCATTTTACTTTTCTGTTTTACCTTATTTTGTCATTTAAGGAGTTTATTCTTTAATTCTTTATACAACTGTAATTATAGGAATTTGTTATGCTTTCTGTTAGTTTGTTACAGAGCACCATTGTATAAAGGCTACGACCTCCTTTCCTTTTTCAATACATACAGTAAGCAATATACAAAAGCTTCATTGAAACCTCCATTACTGCTCTCGCTTCTCCTTTCTTTTATTATCAGTTTGCTTACAGAGTGATCTATGGCTCTATGCATGATTCACAGGACATGAATATTTCTAATAAATTAGTTGTAAATATTAATGTTTTTGAAAAACAAGTAATAAAAACATGTATTTTAAAGTAAAATTAAAGTGACAACTCCTATAACAATATTTTAAAGATTGACCAATGAGAAACATATTTCCCTTTAAAAAACGTTCGACAATATTCTCTTATATTGATGTCTTAACAAAAACATTTAAGGGAGACTCGACACCTATGTATTAATTAATGAAATATATTATTTTTTGGAAAATTATATTAAAGTAAAAAATAATAGCTCACTAAACGGCGGTGATGACGAGAGAGCAGAGATTGAAATGGGCAGAAAAATGGGAAAGAGAGGAAGGTAGAATTACCGGGTCGGGTCCAGTGGCCATTGAAGCCCAAAAGTCTCCTTTTGAATGCTACGTAGTTAGCTCGATTTTGAGTTGCAAATTATATCCTACGTTTTTTTTTAATGATCGGGGGTGTTTAGGTCAGTTTACGTTCACTTCAGCTAATCCATTGTGACCTTGAAACTATCGGTTGTGTACGAGCTCCAATGGTCACCTCTATTAGCAACCGTCGGGACTCAAACTCGAGAAATGAAATTTGGCATTTTTAGTTTTACTAATGCTTCTTAAAGTTACTCTTTGATCCTCCATGTGATATATTATTGAATTATAAAATTTACTTTTGCTCAATAGAATATTTAAAGATAAAAAAAAAAAATGGTCAAAATGGTTAAGGAAAATAATAGAGACACTGGGAGTTGTGCACCGAATGACGTGGCACAATCCTGACCGTAGATTAATTATAACTTAATATTAATCGACGGTCAGGATTGAGCCACGTTATTCGGTGCACTACTCCCGGTGACTATAGCATTACTCAATGGTTAAAAGGGACAAACCGTGGCCTAAAAATGTGAGGAAAGCCCAAAAGCATCACATATTCACATGGGTCATAATCTACAAAAGACCAAAGCTTAAATCATAATGATCCAATCCTCCAACAACCAAAGCACCATGAATATGCATGTTATTGCTCACCACCATAAGGATATTAATCAATAAATCTATACATACTCTTCTCCTTTCGTAACTATCAAGTTTAGTCACCATGACATTAAGAATGGAAAGCTACACCAAATTGTCGATGTCAACAATTGTGTCCAGTTGCGTGTTTACGAGATTAGACTCATGCAGGTAAAAGATTACAATACCAGCCTGAAGATCTCAAACTACTAGACCTCTTAAGAAACCCAGATTTGAGCAATGTAAATTAATAATTTAATAAAAAAAATTATTTAATTGTTTGTTTGAATAAGTTTAAATTAAATTTGCACATTGCGAACATTATATTTATGCTAAAATTAAATTATCTCTTTAAATTAAAACCACTCATTTATATTTATTTACTAATTAATTAAAAAACATATAAATAACCCCCTGCAAAATTACTAAACCCCCTTACATATTTTTTTATTTAACCCCTTAAAAATATAAAAAAAAAATGGGTTAAATAAAAAAATAAGAGGGCTAAATGAGATTTTCCGGGCCCATAGACTGATCCGTAACCCAAATTGGGGCCCAGGCCCGGGACAGCCTGGGCCCGGGCCTTTCCCAGCCATTTTAGCAAGGCCCTAAGATAGTAAGATACAATGAGCCAATGGACTGGGAAGAGCAGCTTCTTCTAGACGCAACCAAAACATGTTTAATGGAAATCCGGTCAGACTTCAGATGACTTATGAATTATGAATAAAACAACGTGTAAACGATGGAAATTCGAATCCTTTTCCATTGTTTTATCATTTATGGAAACAATGGAACTTATTTATTATTTTTTTGGTCCCGCTTAGAGTCTTAGTGAAGCTCTGGGCCACTAAATCTCCTGCATTGAACTATTGATTCATTGAAGTACGTTGTTTTTAGTTTTGTCATGTCATCATTACTTTTCAAAGTGGCCCTCAAATTGTAGGTAGTTGATGTTGATATCAACTAATTTATTTGATTCATTAGCTTCAAGTCATGTCGACATTTTTAAATAGAAGAAAAAAGTTTAGCTTATGATTAGACATATTCTACTTGGGATTGACTGAAGATGGTAAAATAATCAACAAGATATTGGAGTATCTTTAGGCGGTTTACGACTTTATACAATATTATAAGTATAGATAATTTCTAATTTATATAATTATTTATACAACAGAAACATCATCCAGCTATCCATTGGATCTCTTTCTGACTCTCTCATTTTATCAGTCTTGGAACTGATTGCACGTGCAATGGTAGGTAATTGGAGTAGCCCAATTTGACCCAACATGTTAACCCTTTTTAACAATTATTTAACTCTGAAGCTGTCGGCCACTAATCGAAGGTCGTTGTGTGTTGATATTATGCAATGTCCCCGTCGCCATAGTATGAGTCAGAGTTGTGACAAGACCTAATACTTAGATTTGATTTACAGTACAAGAGTGATTGTGAGTATTTAATTATTTTTAATTTTTAAATCTTATTTTGTAATAATTATCAAATTTTATTTAATAATAATATTTAAAAAATATTATTCTAAATAATTAAAATATGGGTTTGTTTTCTTATCTTATTTGTATTCTAAATAAAAAATACATATTTATTTCTTTATTCTTAAAATTTTATCCTAAATTATTTAATTATTTTTAATTTTTAAATTCTATATCTAATAATCATGTAATTTTATTTAACAATAATATTTTAAAAATACTATTATAAATAAACGTACCAAAATTATTTTCACATAAAACAAGTCAAGGAATGTCAACAATAGAACACTGGAACCCTCTACAACAATTATTTATTATTTTCGTGTTTTTCTTTTATTTTTTGTGGTCCCGCTTGGCGCTTGCCACTAATTGAAGGTGACTGATATTTAATGCAAACTAAATTAACTTGAAGTCATGAAAGCCGATGCAGGCCCACGTTTTAAATAAAATAAAAAAGTTTAGCAATTAATGTTATGATTAGACATACTTACTTGGGATTGATCGATGATGGTAAAATAATCAACAAGATTTATGCCTTTACCCGATACTGATGGTAAAAAAGTTTTGACTATGAGGAGAGGAGATCACTTCATAAGGGCACAAAAACAAAACAAAACAAAACAAAAAAACTCTTATATATAACAGAAGATAAGCTAGTTTGATATTATGTGTTTCCACTTAATAATTTACAATACTTTAGCAAAGTAAAATTTTAATATTTTATTTTGACTTTTTCCTTTTTTCAACAATCAGTCAAATATCAAACAATACCCATGTGGATCATGTCACGGACGAAAAACTGGCATTGTGGGCCTTTCCAATCTTGATGGGTCCCACATATCCTTTTAAGTATAAATGATAA